>WEDG01004513.1:0-57315 GCA_017591395.1 Schistocephalus solidus
TGGTATTACTTTGATTCAGTTACGTATTAGCAAAGTGCATGTTTGTTTATTCTGCTCCTTGGATCTACGAAGTCGATAGTGTGCGATCTGTTATAAATGGCTTGTTTGATAGCCACTTTCAACGAAAGCTGAAAACTTAGGAAGGATGAGCTTTATTGCGGGTTTTATCTTCACGTTCCGAAGGTAGAATCCTGGTGAACGAGCCGGCGGTGGCAAAATGATAATTGTTCTCGCGCGTTAGAACTTTCCGCGGAATGGTACGCTTTTCCATCGTTGGGAAAAGCAAAACCAAAGAAACTTACTTCGCTCAAAGATTCAGTACGTATGTATTGAAAACAGGCGTCCCAAGATATTCAATAGAAAGACGAAATTCTTTGGGAAAAAAGCAGAAACTTTTAATGCGTAGGTACCAGGGCCCCAGATTCAAACAAAGTCGCTCAGCTTCTGGGCGAACTACCCGGAACAAGTGTCGGTAGCGGTAAAACGAGGATTCTGAAGGATTGGGAGAATCAGTTAATAGAAACTTTGGTATATTTCGTCATCCCGTCGTGATTGGTTTGCGTTTTGAATTTTTCTTTAACGGTTTTGTATGGCATCAAATCGATATGCCAGTTGATGCATGCCTCATCACAAGGTGCATTACTTCAGCCTTTTTCTGAGTTGGGCAGATGCCAACAATCCGTGTTTTCTCCATGCAAATTTATGTGTCCGGTTCGAATTAACGAAACCGCGGGACCGAAGGCGTTTTCATGTGTTTAACCGCCAACTGATGATGTTCGTGTGGGCGGGTTGAGGACATGAATTCCAATTTGAGCCACAATTAAGCGGCATTGCTGGAACATGGAATTTTGTAGACAACGCATTTTTATCCAAGGTGTAACCCTGTAATGCTTAGAGATTTAATACCAGCTGTAAACGTAAAAGTATTAGGTCGCAAAGATTCGTTATTACTGCTTGTATCTGGTGTTTTAAGCTGTCTTTTCAGCCAGCTCAGATACGCTATCTTAGGAGAGTTCTTAGGTCATTGTTTTCGGTGCCTGGGTGGCCGTTTGATTTGAAATGCCTTTCTCTTTGGATTCTTGTCGCTTTAGACAACGATACACGAAGTCACGGGGGTATCCATTTTAAAAGTTAAAGGGTATTTCATTTCACCAACCATCCGAACTTGTGTGTTTTGGCTCGATTTAGGAGACTGTAAGGAACGGGAACTCCTTTGTGAAGATAGGATGAGATTAACTTCTCAAAGTGTAGGATGACTACTCAGAATGAACAACTGCGGAAAAACTGATGCCATTCGATCCATCAGTTTTCGCGAGACATCCAGAAATGGGGAGTTGTCCATCACGGCACCCTTCTCGGACGTAAATTAAATTCCTGGAAATGTTGAGTTTAGATTTTTGTGGAGCAGGTCTAATAGTTCTGCGGACGTAATACAATGTATCATCAACGTATCGCAACCACAATTTGGTTTAACCAGTGAGGCTATCAGTTACGAATTTCTGCATTACAGCTTCAGCCAGGAAGCCGGATATGGAGTGACCCATGAGGCTCCTTAAGGATTGTTGATAGCATTGCGGAAAAAGTGGTTTCTAGATAAAGGTCTAGGAGTTGGAGTAATACATCGGCGAAAGGTACATCAGTGACGTAGGCGTGGAGTAGTTCTTCGGTGCATGATCTCGCTAAATCAAGGGGATCGAGGTGAAGCGAGACCACATCGAATGAAACCATTACCTCGTCAGGTGTAACTTTAGCGATTCCTTTTAATTTGTCTAAAAGCTTTTTGAATCTTCAATGGAGTGATGCAGGGGGTCACAAATTGGATGTAAGCTGGGTGAAGCCAGCCACTTTGAAATTTTATAATTCAGTTACCGGAATTAAAGACTATCGAGGTGTAGTGGGATGATTTGCTTAAATTTTGGAAGGCCATATCGCGCATGTTTAGGTTCTTCCTGGCAAGGATTTAGCAAGAGCTTCTGATATTGATTTTCCAACGTCAGGCGTTTTGGGTGCTTTTTCAATGCGACGAGGTTTTGGGAATTTTGTGGGGTCTGCGAGTACAAGGTTTTGTACTCAGTGGAATCGTCACTTTTAAAAGTGAAATTAGCTTATCTTCCTAAGCGTAGTCTTCTTTGTTTTAGGATGGGTGGGTTGCACCTCCTTCTCAGCAGGTAGAATGTGATATCTCGTGTTTCAGTGCCTTGAGTGCTTTTCTTTCATCGCTAGAGATAACTGTCGAGTGCTGTGCTTCCGGTTATTCCAGGCGTGCTGCTGCGTACTTACCGTGCAGTGCAGCTGTTCTTCTTCTGTAAGATTTGTAGATGATATGATTGATTCCAAAGTTTGCAAGGAAGTCAAGGTGCGTTGGAATCCGATGGAGTGTGCTTCATTCCTTTGGACAGCACCTTTTCTCCGGTTTTTGTTAGGACTTTCGAGGATAAGTTTGCGGCTTTAGTTTGGATACATCGTATCGTGTGACTTTTCATGAGAAATTCTCATCCGCTTTTTTTCATCAAAGATGCTTTTTTTCTTTAGCAGTCGTTCCTAGTTCTGAAACGATGCATTATTGATAGTTTCCTGTAGTGTTTTAAATGCATTATTGCAGAAGTTTGGTGGCGGCAAATTGCATGTTTTGTTCGTTTCATGCTCCTTGAATCTACAGGAGATCGATGGTGTGCGTCTGTTATAAATGCTCAAAGCGTTTGATAGCTTTCGTAACGGGAAAAGCGGCTTGAAAGCCCTGGGATGACTTTATTGCGGGTTTTATCTTCACGAGTTTCGGTAGAATCCTATTGTTTTCACGACAGCGAGTCGTATGATAATTGTTCTCGCGTTAAACTCTGCCAAGATGGTTACACTTCCATCGTTGAGCATAAAACAAAACTGCCAGCTCTCAAAAATCAGCCGCTGTTGAAAAACCGGGCATCCAAGATGATGAAAAGACTTAAAATTCTTACGGCAAGCTTTAATGCGTAAATTTTCGAGACTGGTCCCCAGCTCGTCTTCAACTACGGGCAGTGTGCCAGAACAATTAATCAAAATTCATGTGTTAAAGCAAAGGTTACGAGATTGAAGGCAAAATCGAACCAATAGGCTTTGGTATATTTCGTCATCCGTCAATGATTGGTTTTGGCCGTTTGAATTTTTCTTTAACGATTTGGCGATGGCGGCATGAAATCGATATGCGGTGGAGCCATATAAATCTGGTGCATTTCGCTTCCAGAAGAATTCACGGCCTTTTCTGATTGGGCAGATGCCAACAATTCGACGATATGACATTCTCCATACCGATTATATCCAGTTTCCAGTGCTGTATACCAAAGCCACTTGGGATAAATGGTATAATCTTCCGCCGCCAACTGATGACTGCGTGTAGGCGAGGTTGGGGCGCAGAACTTTCCCGTTGCTTTAATAAAAGCAGCGCTTCGCTGGAACGTGAATTTTGTAGACAACATTTTTATCAAAGGTAGCCAACCCTGTCGCTTTCCAGATTGTACCAAAGCTAATGAGCGTAAAGTAGATGTGACAAGGTGGAATTGTGCTTCACCCCATATCGAATTAAAGCTGTCTTTCGACAAGCTCAGACCATTTTAATGTACAGGAGAGTTCCGCCGGAGTCATTGTTTTCGGTGCCTGGGTGGCCGTGCATTTGAAATACCTTTCTCTTTGGATTCTTACATAAAACTTTAGACAACGATACACGAAGTCACGAGTTATCCATTTTTAGAGAATTAAAGGGTATTTCATTTCTGCTCGAAATACTTTGCTTCATCAGAGCAAAATCATAGAAGCTCGATTGGGGGCCTTGCTGAGCAGAACTTCTTTGTGAGGGAGATAGGATGGGTTATTTCTTCTCCCAAAGAAATTAATAAGCCTCAAAGAATATGTTTCTTCTGCGGTAAACTGGGGTGTGGGTGATCCATCCGTTTCCACTAATACGAGGACATCCAGAAATGGGAGATTACATCAACTTCCTTTTCGGATAATAAATTAAATTCACAAATCTTGGGTTTGAATTTTTTATTAGAGCCAGTCCTATGGTTCATATACTGGATAATTGTCCGTCATATCCTCAACGTATCGCAACCACAATTTTTGGTTTAACACCAGTGAGGCTATCGATTCCAATTTCTGCATTACAGCTATCGACTTTGTAGATTCAAGGAGCAGAAAGAACAAAACATGCAATTTTCATGACCAACTCCTGCACATGTATTTAAAACACTACACGAAACTCGGATGAGAATTTCATGAGAAAAATCACAATGATACGATGTATCCAAATAAAGTCATAAACTTATCCTCGAAAGTCCTAACAAAAACAGAGGAAAAGGTGCTGTCCAAAGGAATGAAGTACAATCCATCGGATTCCAACTACCTTGACTTCCTTGCAAACTTTGAATCAATCATATCATCAACAAATCTTACAGAAGAAGAACAGTTTGCAACGCAGCAGTACTGTACATGCCTTGAATAACCGAAAAGCACTCACACATTATGCTTGATGAAAAGCACTCAGGCACTGCAAAAACAAGAGATATCATCATTCTACCGCGACTAGAGTGCAACCACCATCCTAAACAAACAGAAGCTTCCACAGGGAAGATGCTTTCACTTTTAAAGACGATTCAACTACAAACCTTTGTCTGCAGACTCCCAAAAAATCCCAAAACTCGTCATTGAAAAAGCACTAAAAACGCCCTTACGGGAAGGAAATTAGTATCAGAAGTTCTTGCTAAAATCCTAAAACAGGAAGAACCCACCATTGCAAAATATGGTCTTCCAAAAATTCACAAAACTGGTATTCCACTGCGACCGATAGCTCTTTAATCGGTGCACCGAATTATAAAATTTCAAAGTGGCTATTTCACCAGCTATATCCACTTACAAAGAACTCTGAATACTCCATTGAAGATTCAAAAGTTTTCTAGACAAATTAAAAGGATCACAGTTACATCTGACGAGGTAATGGTTTCATTCGATGTGGTCTCGCTCTTCACCTCGATCCCCTTGATTTAGCGAGATCATGCACCGAAGAACTACTCACGCCTACGTCACTGATGTACCTGCCGATGCATTACTCCAACTCCTAGACCTTTGTCTAGAAACCAACTTTTTCCTTCTCCGGCCAATGCTATCAACAACTTAAAAGGAGCCCCTATGGGGTCACCCATATCCGGCTTCCTGGCTGAAGCTGTAATGCAGAAATTGGAATCGATAGCTCTCCCTGGTGTAAAACCAAAATTGTGGTTGCGATACGTTGATGATACATTTTGTCATCGTCAAGAAAGAACTATTAGATCCTGCTCCACAAAATTCTAAACTCAACATTTTCCAGGAATTGAATTTCACGTTCGAGACGGAAGCTGATGGACAACTCCCATTTCTGGATGTCCTCGTACATCGGAAAACTGATGGATCACTCCACACCTCAGTTTACCGCAAAGAAACATATTCTGAGGTCATCCTACACTTTGAGAGTAATCATCCTATCTCTCACAAAAGGAGTTCTGTCTACAGTCTCCTAAATCGAGCCAAAACACACTGCTCTGATGAAGAAAGTTATCGAGCAGAAATGAAATACCTATTTAACTTGTTCTCTAAAAAATGGATACCCCGTGACTTCGTGTATCGATGTCTAAAACAACAAGAATCCAAAGAAAGGTATTTCAAACACCACGGCCACCCAGGCACCCAAAACAATGACCTGGCGAACTCTCCCATACATAAAAAATGTATCAGAGCTTGTCGAAAGACAGCTTAAGAAAACACCAGATACAAGTAGCACACCACCCTACATCTACTTTACGCTCACAGCTTGTACACCCTAAGGACAGGGTTAGCTACCTTGATAAAAAAAGGTGTTGTCTACAAAATTCCATGTTCCAGTTGTAATGCCGTTTATTGTGGCCAAACTGGGAAATCTGTCTCAACCCGCCTACACGAACATCAGTTGGCGGTTAGAAGACGAGACCATTTATCCCAAGTGGCTATGCATACACTGGAAACAGGACATAAATTTGCATGGGAGAAAACACGGATTGTTGGCATCTGCCCAATCAGAAAAGGCCGTGAATTCCTGGAAGCAATGCACTCAGATGAGGCATGCATCAACCGGCATATCGATTTGGATGCCACATACAAAATCGTTAAAGAAAAAATTCAAACGCGCACAACCAATCACGACGGGATGACGAAATACACTGAAAGCCTATTGGTTCGGATTTTGGGCAATCTCAGAATCCTTTGTTTAACACGGTTAATTGATTAATTGTTCCTGTACACTGCCTGTAGTCTGACGACGAGCTGGGGGACCAGTCTCGAAAATTTACGCATTAAAAGTTTCTATTTTTTTCCCCAAAAGAATTTCATCTTTTCTATATATATATATATATATATATATATATATATATATATTGAGCATTTATACTCCGGCAAAATATTTTAATACAGATTTGAAGCTAAATATACCCTTCACACCTTTAAACTTTAGGCACTCTACTGTAAACTCTCAAATATAAACACATGAATATTACCGGCAAGTACAAGGAAGACTGGAATAGCCATTTCTGGCTTATTAGCCGTCATCAACCAGTTCTACCCAACCCCAGGTGGTGCACCACCAGAGGATCGAACCCGCGACCCATTGCTTGGAAGTTCAATGCTCTAACAATTAAGCACAGAAAATAACAAATATAAAAATCACGTGAAATATTGAAAATCTACCGAACGTATCCTCGGAGAAAATGCGTTAAGTATCAAGTCCGCGAAGCGCAAACCATGAAGTGGCTAGGGATCGCGATGTTATATGTTACTGTGCACTCTTTTTGACCTCTAACTGAACAGACCATCATCCGACCAGTGATGTTACTCCGTTTCCTATCGTTTCTCTTTTATGTGGTATGATTTCCCGACTAAATCATCCTGCGTGATTTTTCAAGGAAAATAGATCTGATCGATTCTCTTCAAGCTCTGTATCACCAGTTATCCTACATTTCACCTGTTTTTATTCGATCTTAGGTTGTGTTACTGCTACTTACCAGCGTAAATCGTGACAATCGACCCTAATTCATTTTTGTACAACTTAACTCTTAGTGTTAATCTAATGTTTTCAAAAATAAATTAGTTGATTGATAACTGTAGAGATTAACTTAAATTTTCATAAAACACTCCGATTCCACAGTCTCACACTCAACTTTTTCCAGGAAAACTGTCAAGGGGCAAATCATTGAATCAAGCATTGCTGACTTCAGTGTATGCAAAAGACGGCAGTAACGGTGGGAGGTTTGTTTATCACATCTGGTCACCTTAGAAGTACGTTAGATCACACCATATGTTAATGACAAGAAAGTGAAATTTGTAGCAACAGCTAAAAGTACAGCATCAGCACGCTTGTTTTCGTGAGCTTGGCTAGCTGCCCAAAAAGAGTGCAGTCAGAAATGACCCTTAAATCGCATGGTCAGCTCACCAAAATTACCATTACGCATAGCCTTCGTTCTGACCTGAGTGCATGAACATGGATTTTTGACCCAATCTGGAAACGGCAGGTGCCTAATGATTTAAATTTCTGCTATGGTCGACCAAAAGGGCATTTTGTGATGGTAAAAGCTCACGTACTCCAGGCGTGCAGGTCCGCTAAAAAGGCTCAGTCACACTTCCCAGAGTTAAATTGCGTCAAGCCATGCAAAGGGTGGAAGGTGGGACAAGGTTGATTTTCGACGTTAATAAAAAGAGACAAATACCCCGTAAAGGGTACTACGACTTATTGTGCCTTTAGTCAGCTGGTGGATACTAGATTGATTGCTTAGGGAATCCTGTTGGCGCAGTCAGTTTACTACATCCCAATTGGTGGATTCCATACATTGTAGTAGACTGGGTGGGCAACTTGACCCAAGTGCGATAAAACTCACGGCTCCGAAAGGGGGCCTCGTATCTCAGTTGCCTAGAGTGTTGGCTGTACTAAAGCCTTCCCCTTGCTGGCGTGGGTTCGAATCTCACCGAGGCCGCTGTGTTTTTCACAAGTGGGTCAAATGAATTATTGAAATCTGCCAAAAATACTCTGCTTAAGGTCATTTATATGGTCTCCGCGACAGAACACGGGAACAGGAACCACCTGTAGGCGGCTTGATGCTAAGTTACAGGGAAGGTAGGACTAGGCTTAAGGTTGGAGTTAGAGTTAAGAGTAGGGCCAAGTTAGTATTAGTGTGAAGGGTAAGATTAGTGTTAGTGTTAGGCTTACGATCAAGGTTTGTATTGGGGTTAGTTTTAGTGATAGGGGTAGGGCAAAGGAATATTTACGGTTTCTGAAATTATGCGCTGGATCACCTGTATAACCCGGGGTGGGGTGTTCCTCTTCTCGTCCTCTATCTGTAATCCTAACTAACTGCCCCACACAAGGGGGAAGGTTTAATGGTCGGTGGATTTCGTTACACTTAGACGACGCCTCAGCATAGGAGTTCCACATTTTCGTCCTGCAGCCTACGGTTAATTTCGTCCACAAAAATAAACTGTCGTATCCATACAATGCAGTACATGCTCAAAGTCCTGTTTTTCCGCTATAAGGGTCTCCAATCACGAAGGATGACCAGTAAAAAAAACAGGTTCCCGTGTAAAAAGAGAAATGTTGGAGGTCACGTCAAAGGTCGCAACGCTGGATACCCGAGAGGCTCCCCTAAGTATAAAGTTTTCTCAAATGAATAGCAGGAGTACCATAAAGGATTGTTTCCAATAAGAGATTTTAGTGCCAAAACCAGCAGAATATTACGCACTCTATGCATACCGCAAGCTGGTTCCCAATTTTTCTCTTAGCCCTCACTTCATACAGATCTTCTTTAAATGATGCGCCTCGATGTGAACTCAGAAATTGATGTATCTCTTGTAGATCATCTCCACAGTTTGCCCAAATTTTTGACCTTAACATCGATTTATTTCTCAGCTCGAATAAAACCTAGGATCATATGCTGTTGTGTGCTTGGACTCTAAACATAATTTGTTTCTTACTGGACTTGTTAAATGACTTATCATACTTTTTATTAGTTAGATAAACCAGTCTCCTTTGCGTTTTATTAAAACCTCTGCAAAATGGAATTTTTTCGTTGGGATATTATTCCGGAAATCCGATGTTTCTCTGAGAAAAATTTATTTGCTTACGCATAAACAGCATTCAGTTTTTATGTCTATTTGGGGTTCACTATAAAGTAATATGTGAAAGGAAGGACATCAATAAAAGTTCCGAGCAAACAGTTTGCAATAAGATAAGGTATAGATTTCCATCTCCTTGATGGCGTATGATTTTATCGATAGTGGTCACGCAGCTACCACTGACTTTATCGTTCAACTAACCCATATGTATTATCAAAATACATCGTTTGCTAGCGTTTCTGTTCGTCTTTATCAAATATTTGTCAATTATAAAAACAATAGGTAACCAAATATGCCAGAGGCTCCCTTTTTGTAAAATTGTGACACCCTTTTGGGGGGTCCCTGTGTTCCCTGGCAAAGGTGGCCTGGCCATAATTTGTTTGAACTCCTTTTCACCGAGCAATGGTCAGTAACACGTTTTTTCATATACGTTTAACAAACCGCCAGTTCTTATTCCAATTATGACAAAGTATATTTCTGATACAGTTAATGTGCTGGAAAGTTTTTTCACACATAAAATAAGCTTCGAAGCAAGCATATAAATGCAAGTGCAATAAAACCTCTAAAACTGCGAGAAAAGTTTTATTCAGCTTTTAAAAATTCGCTTTTTACTAAATCATCCTCTTCTGGTGTAGCAAAGTATGATTAGCAGGTAAGCAAGTTCAATTGGAAAATGCATTCAACCAGTGCATGAAAGCCTCCAATTCGACCATAGAATTAATTATTACACGAGTCGTTTGCCGTTACCTTTGGCTAAGTGAACAAACGCCCTAATAATTGGCTCATTATCACCAACAATAAAGAAATGTGCTGGTACTCTCGCGTCATTTGGAGGCACATAATGTTGTGCTTTCACACTGCAAAACATTTTCAGACTGCCTGATTACGTGTATGACTCTCCATGTGGTCGTTAGTTTTTTTACTTGACATTAATGAGACTTCTGGTCGAATTGTCTCCCAAAAACGTTTGCTCTGAAATAATAAAGTGGAAGAGTTATTCTCCCAACTGTTTGCAGACATTTAAGAGGTCTTATGAAATGAAATTTCCACGTAACAATTTCCGTTCATTTTCGTACAATTGTCAGAAAAGGCAGTTTCACAAAAACGGACCCAGCTAGTAGTTTTGGACGTATTTTCAATGCTAAAAATGTATTTAGACTTTCCACCTTTTACGCATAACCATATGGTCAAGTTGACTATAGGTGAATATTGCCCAAACACTTTTAACTCTGTTATAAGTTAAATAGTTTCTATTTGCTCATTCTGAATTTCCACCTGTTATGAGAGACCTTTATTCATTAAAACCTTACTGTTGTGTCTTTAATTGACGTTTTAAGTCCGACTTTGCTTGGGTTTACTCCAACTCTAGGAAATCGTTATGACTTAAGTCTTATTTTACTGATATTCTAAGCAGAATACAAGGTAAAACCGGTCTTGTGCAACCAGCCTTTTCTAGTCGTTTCAGAAGGTAAGTTCATCTGAACACTTTTTTGAGATATTGGTTTTTAACTGTACAAAGTCTTGGCAGAATTCCATTGGATTGTGTAGTTTGCAGTGAAGGGGTACAATAGACTTACGTTTTTCTATAAACAGTATTGGGGGCCTCATAGATGGCCTGGAGCTTAAAACCCATCTGAAATTGTGTAGTGGTATATTTCGATGCAGATAAAGTAATGGATAAAACGAACCATCGCAAGCCTCTAATCATAACCAAAAAACCAACATACTTGCTAGTAAACAATTATAGTCAAGCAGGAACTCCAAAACGCATGCTAAATGGAAACTGTGAATCAGGATTAAAATTTATGAGTGCATAACATAGAGCTTTTTTCGACATTTGGATTATATTCGCTGATCTCTAAATAACCAATGAACTTTGGTATTTTCAAACAATTTATAGGTATGCCTTTTCTGTAGATATTACTTTAAGACCTCGTATTACCATGGCTACAAACAATACCTGCTGGTTCTGATTAAAGATATAAATGATAAGTTGATTTGCCTGCAAGTAAGAAGGGATCGATTTAAGGCAAAGTATTACAAACTTCGTTTCCGAAAAAGCGCTACCTTTGCAGGTACTTTCCGGGAAAATATGGTACTGCGATAGTAGTGGTAAACTAGAGTAAAGGCTACTCATTTCCTTTCAAAAAAGGCCTACTGATAGGCAAATTTCCAACTTTTAGTGTATATTTAAAAAATGTTTCTGGACATCCGTTCTTGTCATATAAATTATAGGAAACTTTTGGGCATATTTGGGAAGGAATATTTTGGGAATTGCATGCATTCTACTGTTATTGTGGAAAATTGTAACAGTTCACTCAAGGTTATTTAAGCGATAAAATCCTCGTTAAAACAAAGTTTCTTGCTAATCTCCTCTTCCACGACTGCTAAATTTACTGGAAAATTTAACCAAAAAACGGTAATTTCAGTAGTTTTCCCGGTTGGTGATGGTGCTGGCATGCACGTTTGAAAATAACAAAATATTAATGTATTATTTTGATGCGTTCCGCTATAAAAAGTCCACCAAAACATTGTTCAGACTATATCAAAAAGTTAATCCATCAAAGAAGAGTCGTTGAAAAACGAGAAGTTTATTTATAAGTCATGGGAGTGGCGTCTGACTTCCTTATCCGATATCCGGAAGGAATGAGGGCGTTTCGTTTGTGCCACGGACGGTGGCATAGTGACAAAGACCATGCTCAAGAGGCGTTACCGAAAAAAATAGAGGAGGGATGGTGGTGGGTAATTTTAGTCTGGTAACTGTCGCATACTGGCGCTGGTGAAGACTTGCATAAAGAACATGAAGAAGCAGACGATTTGAACCTATCGCCGCTGTGCCTTATTAAAAGACTGCTTTTTACTTTAAGCAGAAAATTTGTTAAAACACTATGCCATCTGTGTCTATTCTATCAACTGGAACGTAAGTTGCAGTTAAAGCAGACTATACCGAAATAGAATGCCTTGCAGCCAGAGTGTGTTGACGATACGATTTCATCCCCAGTGCCCCAGCTCCCCAACATCGATGACACTCCCATTGGTTGTGCAAGCAATGGTTTACATGACTGGAGTCTAACGTGGTAGCCCACATTTTCTGGCTCTGTGACGTTTTATTTCGTCATAGACCGCTTCAACCGAAAAAATATATCCAACCGGATGCGTTTAAACTGCATGCTTTTCTGTGCAGTGGGTTCAAACGCTGAGTGCTGTGGTGGAAAGGCACACGTTCTATTTATTGGAGGCCTAACGCTTTAACCTCAAGCCTCCGTGAGCTCCTTCTGTAAATATTACTAGTCCCCTTGCGACTGCCTAAGTGGGATCTTGATTGAGTTGCTGGGCAAGTAAGCCGTAAAACAATTGATAGACACTATCTACCGGAGTTAATATATCCGATTGAAACCGATAGGAAAATGAGATCGTAGCTCAAGAGTTAGGGCGTTGGTCTTCTAACCAGCAGGTCGCGTGTTCGAGCCTCGGGAGCTACAAAACCTGGGCTTGAATATGGCTGGCTCATAATGGGTTATAAACTATAAATGAGCATTCCAGTCTATCCTGTTGTTGTTGGCAATGCCATTCTGCCTATACTGAGTGCTATTTCCAGAACAACTGGATTATATCATATCTTGTCTGCTTCAATTCTGTAATCCTAATTCAGTACGAACAAATACGAAGTTGAAGGGAGAAAAATCCGTATGTGAACTGTGTACACAATATCATCAAAAAGCCGTCTCGCAATTGCAATGGATAAGCCTGGTAGTTTAAAAAAGGCTTTGAAGTTGTCGGATGTGGCTCAAAACGAAGTTAAGTACGAAATTCTTAAAGGGTTTTATAAACGCACTTGCGCTCGTATTAAGAAGTCAACTATTACAAAACCACCTTCGTGAAATTATGTCGAAGTTACTAGGATGATTTATGGGGTCAACTCAGAGTAGGCCCATACCTACCCCTATCCAATCTGCCAGCGATAAGTCTTTAATCATAATGAGTTCACCTGTATAAATACAAATGCGCTAGACAATCTGAACCAAAGAAGGACACGGTTCTTGACCCAAACGCTGGCACTTCTGCACTTCACTGCCGCCGAAAAACGGGTAAAATTAGCTCATAATTTTTCTCCGTTCAATGTACGGTCGCTAGCTCTTTCGAAGGAAAAAACCGCGTGAGGCACAGCTTCTCTGCTTGCTGGGCACCGAAGCACCACGTGCGTAACTTTTTGGATTCATTTACTTTTGGCCAAGGGCTGGGTGATGACAGTTTGACCGTCGATTTCGACGAGGTCCACTGTATGCTCCACACCAGGTGGTTCAGGGACGGTGACTTGCGCAGTTACCACACTCTCTCCTCATCCCCCACCTGAGCCCAGTGTCAAGACAGAGTCAGGAAGACCGGAGATGGGAGAGTGCGCAGGTGGCTGGCGCGGCCGGAGCCGCCCGTGGGTGTACCACCACACCTGACTTGGATCCCACGGAGTGGGAGTGCCATAAAGGCCGCATTAAGAAGGAGCCATTGCAGCCTGACTCTCAGTCCACCAGTCAGCCACACCACAGATGACACACATTGGGCTGACCACGCCGTCCGAGTTATTCCGCCAGTTGGCAACCTTCCAAGCCACGGCTTTTAGCGCACCGTGATGGTTTCAAGCGCGTCAGATTATTTATAGTGAGGAAAATGCGCTGAGCTGTTGACCTCACCCTCTCCCCCACCACCACAATCAGACCACCATCCGAGCCAGTCAGTGGTCTGAGGTGGGAGTGGGAGCCGGCGAACGATTTGGGCTACTAAGTCAACCCCAACACGGGCTGGGTAATACTAGACTGACAGGGGTCTCCTTAACATGTTATACTTCCAGACAGTGGGAGGAATTTATACCATTTTTCGTGTGGCTTTTAATAAGTAGCGATTGACAAACTAATGATCCCAAATTGCCATTCGTCTTGGCCCTATTACCTTTTGTTTTGGTCGTCTGACAGTCATCAAGCAACTATCAAATTTTAGTTGTTGCCGCACATTTGGAGGTAAGAACGTCTCCTCAAGGATTTTGGGAATTTTTTCGGTACAAAGATGATAACCTGCCTAAGAAAGGACATAACCTACCTCTAACTTCCAATGTTTAATAGCCTGAACTACCACTCCAGTAAGACTGATTAAAAATATCCTGCTTAAATGCGTCACCTTTTCCACCGTGTTTATGAGTTAATATGTCACTGCTAATAAGGAACTTTCATTAAACGTGTTTGAATACGGTTTTGGAGGTCGAAAATCTGTTTATTCGAAACAGTGATCGAGGTCTCAATAAGTTTCACAGTAAAGCACTGACAGAACACTGACTAGGTTTTTAATCCAACGCATTTATATGGAGTTCACCCCCGCACAGAGACTCCAACATAGCAATAATCCAAACTGTACTGTGCAACTATTTATGCCTCATACTTTACGCTGCAGAGCCTTGGCTGTTATCAAGTGCTTATGAGACTCTTTAACGTTCTAATCCATTGAATGCAGTTGATCAGAAACCTGCCATGCAATCAGTACCATTCCAAAGTCTCTTCATACTCGTTGCCCCTCCTCGTTCTCCTCCAGCCATCATCCCACCACGTGGACAAATAAAATAGCCAACATAACGTCTAAATCCCCTGTGCTATTTTCATGCACCATGCCCGACAATTTTGTCAGTTAGATCGCTGTCCTGGAAAGAGCACAATGCTGGTTTGCATGCGAATTCACCCTCTAAAACTATGTTAGGCTCAATAGAACGGCAACGAGCTCAAAGCTCTATGTCAGTGCATTCGCCACGCGAATTTTTCCTAGATTGGCCAACTGCGACGATGCTGTCCGTCGTTCCGCGTTTTTTCCGGAAGCTGACAGCAGAATGCTGCAGCAACTGCGTTTTCCGGCGTTCACTAGGGCATGGAGGAGGATGTTTCCTGCAAAGTTTAGATGGAGATGCCTTTTTGGTTGGTACAGAGTTGCCGGTTCCCGTTTCAATTGGCTGTGTGCAGGATGGTAGCATCCCTGAAGTTTTCAGAAAGTTTTTGCTTGTAGTCATGTCCTCTGAAACAGCGATGAAGCTTGTCCATGGGTTTGTGGTCACAGAGAATTACTGACTCAATCCCATTGATGACTGCAATGAAATTATTTATCGTACGTTAATTTATATATCCTTGTATTTTTTTCTTTGCAAAACAGCCAATATTTCTGCATCACTCTCAGCCTCTGCCTCTGCATCGCACGTATGCGGCTTTGTTGGGGTCAGTTCTGATGGTGCTGTAGGCCGCGTGTGGTCTTTCCGCCCTCCCACATTTCCGATCTTCTTTTCTCTGCATGCGGTGGACATCGTCGACATCGACGGTCGAACTTTCGTGTGGTCTTTTTGCTTTGAGAAGCAGAGTACGATTTCCTCGTCGTCGTCGAAACAGCCGAAATGCTGAAGACGTGCGCAACCGAGGGTTTCCATCGAAGTCGTTTAGGTGGTAGTCCACAGCGCAGGCCTGTGAGAGCCACCGATACGTGGCAAATTAGTTCTTTCTTTCAGGTAGCGTGTTTGGTATTCGTTGAAGAATGCTCCCCGATCGCTAAGGAAACTCACTCGTTCCGCTCTGTCTTGAGGGCTCACTCTCGAGCCCCGCCAGCAGCCGCAAAGCAGCTAGTAGGAGCAAAGGCAGGTTAACAAAGACAAGGTACTGGAATTGTCTTTGTTAGCAATGTTTGATCTGCCTTTTAATACTACAACGAATGACCAAATTTTCGATCTAAACTGACAAGACAACGAGCCCATGGCTCAATGGTTACAGCCTCGGACTTCTAATTAATAGGTTATGGGGTAGATCTTCGGGCCGTGCACCACCTGAAACTGGGCATGTCTGACTGACAATGGCTAATGATTCAGAAATGGCCATTACAGTCTCCCTTGTCTTTGCCGGGATTGCTAATCAGCGTGTTTGCTGCCGACATTGATCTTAAAAGCGAATACGGATTATCATATTTTCATCTTTCGGCAGAATCGTTAGGAACGCCTTCCGGTCTTCCTAGAATTTGTGCTTTATGATAGTGGGCCTGGTCAGTCAGGGGTGTGCAGGCAGTGACGAAGATGGCAGAGCTTTTTCCGCCGCTCGGCGGTCTCATGAGCATGAAATGATTGTCTATGACCACCTGCGGAGGCAGGACAGCCGTCTCACAACCTCATATTTGATGATGAAAGACAATTACGGCCTCTCGTTGGGTCTACCTCCGGACATCCACTCCAGACTAAGGTTGTCTGACACTCACCTCCAGCTGCTCGTGTTAGGATAAGGGGTCTCACTCAGTTCCAGATATTTCCCAACCATTCAGTCTTCCATTTGATTGCCTGACGGGCAACAATCCTTTCAAACCGCTATAAAGACCAGTGACACAGTGATCGGCTGAGAGCAGTGGTTGTTGTTTTCGAGCCCAATTTTTATGTTCACAAAGCATCGTCAGCTTGACGGTAGCGGGTCTTATCAGTATTGTTTTATAGCACAATGTTCAGTTCCCTATCCGGTGAACGGATAAACAGTGATTCGGCGACAGTCTATCTGCGGCAACGTACCCTTTTCAACTTATATACTGCAACGTCGATGGGTTACCCATTAGCCTAGCTACTGGCTACCCGGCGCATCAACAGGTGACGGATAGTGGAACGGCCTTCAGTGAAGATAAGCGCGAAATAAGCAGACTCTCATTAAATAATTTCGATCGCCACCGCTGCCTTGTGGGTAGGCTCTTAAGCCAAAGCGCTAGAGGATACAACCTCAAAAAAAAACAATCCGAGTGGCTGATGGGGATCCACCCGTACTCACAATCCCCAAGACACCTCATGAAAATATGTCCGAATATAGTACTACGATTTATGTTACGGCGTTTGCGGGAACCGACGCGCTCTGCAACCCTAATCCAGTGGTGCGGGCGAATAGTATGCGAGCTGGACTAGTCAATCAGAATTCGATCCTTGGTATTGGATGCTTGAATGTGCAAACGTTCCTGGACCCTGGCACCCAAAGTCTGACAGCGCGCAGTCTTTCTCAGTGCAACGTAGATGTGTGCTGCCTGTCAGAAGTCTGAATACTTAACTCAGGCTCTCTGGAAATAAAGATCCCGAGAGCCAAATCACACTTCACAACCGTGATTTTTCTGGTAGATATGGTGTGGCGATTGCCCTCTCGCAACAAGCGAACCGTGCACTGCTTGCTTGGGAACCAGTCAACGAACGGATGCCTATGTGCGATTGAAAGGTCACTTCAAAAACATCTCTATCGTCTCCGTGTACGCACTAACTTCCGCTGCCAAACAGCACGACAAAGAGACGTTTTACTCGCAACTGCAAGCGTTTGTTGAAAGACTCCCACGCCGCGATCTTTTAATTGTTGCTGACCGGACTGGACGTGGTAAATCCACTAACAGTTATCTTATTGGCCGTCTTGGGCTTGGTTCTCAATGTGAAAATGGTGAGAGACTGCTAAACTTTTCTGACCAGAACCGACTGTTTGTCACGAACACGAGCCTCCAGCACCGCAACAAACACCTGCTGATCTGGTATTCAAACGACGGTCATACGGCCAGTCAGATTGACTACATCCTAGTCAGTTCACGGTTCCGCAGATGGGTTCATGATAGTAGCTCAATGTGTGGTGCCGAGACTGGTAATGCCTATGAGTCTGAGCATGTTCTCGTCCGTACACGCTTGAAAGTGCACCTATCATCTGCACCCAAAATGTCACGTGCTAGACGCCTCGATGTCACCAAAATCCGGCAACCCGGCACCGTCAAGGCCCTGGACAGATAAATCCGGTCCTGTTTTACTACATGAACAGACGGAGAAGGCAGAAGTGAGTAATCGTCACTGAAGTCCTTTGTCTATGGGGCGGCTGAGAAAATCCTTGGGATTACTCAGCGATGCCACAGTGATTGGATCAGTGGAAGAACCCTACAGTTGTCTGCCCAGACGCCTCGAGCCAGGTCCCACAACGACGCTTCCTTCCGCCAACTCCGAGTATGACGGCAAAATCGAGTAGGGAAGACCGGAAGAAATATTGGGCTGAAATAGCGACCTCGATGGAGCAGGCCTCAAACCTAGGTGACACTCGAAGACTACCAAATTATCCGCCAAGTTAGTGGTAGGCCCTCTACGCTGAGCGACTCTGTTCGTGACGTGAATGGCAACTTTATTGCTGAAAACCAGGCCAAGGTCGAGCGCTGGCGTGAGCACTTCGAGAACCTTCTCAATTTCAATACTGAGCCCAGGACCCCTTGCCACGTGCAACGGAGTCTCCTCCCTCTCCTGCTTATGCAGTGTCATGCGACCCCCCCTTCTGAAGGAGAAGTCACTGATGCCATCAGGGTGCGCAATAACAAGGCACCTGGAGAGGACAGTATACCTTCTTAAATCTACAAGTCTTGTGTCGACACACTGGCACCCTGGCTCCATGAAGCGATCGTACAAGCGTGGAGGGATGAGGTTGTTCCTGGTGACTGGGGCTCAGGCATCCTTTTGCCTGTCCACAAGAAGGGAGACAAAACGAGATGCGAAAACTGCCGTGGCATAAGTCTTATCGACGTTGCTCCTAACACCTTCGGTATTGTCCTTCTAAGGCGATTGCGGGCTTTGCGCGACTCTAGGATGTGGCCCAACCAAGCCGGAATCCGTGCTGGGTGTGGATTTGTGGACCAAATATTCACACTGAGGCGTATCCTTGAATCCCACCATAGTTACCAGCAACCGACAGCCGTATCCTTTGTCGACTTCACCGCCGCGTTCGATTCCCGTCCATCGTGAATCCTTATGCGGATAATGGCACTTGGTGGCCTACCATCGAAAATCCTTGCCATGATCAAGGCCTATTACAGCTCAACCACTGCACGAGTTTTGGTCCATAGCAATCTTTCACAAGCATTTGATATCCGGTCTGGCGTTCGACAAGGTTTTATTTTGTCGCCCATCCTGTTAAACTACGCTATCGACTGGATTCTTGGGAAGGCCCAGCGTGAAGAAAATGGTGCTGAGCTTGCACCGGACGCCGGCTGGCTGATCTAGACTACGCAGATGATATCGCCTTACCAGCCACAAACCTTGGTGATCTTCAGTCTATGGTGTCACGGATGAATGAAGTCGCTAAATCGGTAGGCTTTCCATAAACGCAAGGAAGACCAAATTTTATTCAAGCTGCAGCCCTGTCCAGGAAAAAGCCCCTTTTGAGGCTGGTGTCTGTCAAATTGAAGAGGTGGACAGTTTCAAATACCTTGGGGCGAGTTTGCTGCCGAATGGACAGAGGAAGGATGACATTGTCTCCCGAATCGATACTGCTCGTCGGGTTTTCTCAAGCCTTAGAAAGTGCCTTTGGACCCGACGCGACATTTTTATCGACACAAAGATTCACATATACCGTGCATCTGTCCGGTCTGTCCTTCTCTATGGTTGTGAATGCTGGGCTTCACGCATAGAAGATGAGCGAAAACTGGAGGCATTTGATCACCGCTGCTTGAGGACCATTCTCCGAGTGAATTACACAGACTTCGTCTCAAATGAGAGAGTCCGCAATCGCTGCGCAAACATCGCAAGTATATCCCAAGCCATCCAAGAACGACGTCTGAGGTGGTTCGGACACGCTCTTCATCGTGCCCACCTTACGTGCTCAGTGTTACTGCCCTTGAACCGACTCCACTACCCAATTGGAAACGTCGAAGAGGGATTCAGCTCAAAACATGGCTCGATACAGTTCGTCAGGACCTGGAAGTTGTTCTTGGACCTTCGGTATTCGGCGTCCGTCGTTGGCGAAGAGAATGAATTGAACTGTCCAGGTCTGCTTCCACGGATCGTCATGCGTGGAGGAGCACAATCCGTGACATAATCGAGGCCAGCTAGATCAGGCATGATCGCAGCTGTTACAAGTAAGTAAGTACGTACAAGTACTACAACATCCCGCAAAAATAATCGACGAATCAGGAAAGACCTTACAGCATTGAGGTTGGTACACGCCCACTACATCCTGTACCCATACCCGTTTGTTCTGAAGTATCCAGTCCGTTGGACTGAGATGACGTTTCCTGAATTTTCTAGGCCCCTGTCTTTGAACCAAAATCACAAATAATCGCAGAGAAATACTGAGATTTTATGGTCCTTTATTTTTCAATAAAAAATAGTTTTCCTGAAGGTATTCTGCTGAAAATCAGATACTTAGGCGGTCAACTTAATTTTTTCATCAGTCCGTGTCCCCAGTAGAGCCACGGATTTGGTCAGGCACTGGTTGTTAATGATTAGCTGTCACCTCTACTATGACATTTATAAGTGCGACTAATAGATATAAACCAATTTACTCACAGGCGAAAATGAGAATAGAACAGCCAGTCCGGTTCTACTTGCAGCCCTCAGCCAGCTCCCAACTAATTTCATTTGGCACAGACCTGTAATTAAAACTCGCCTAAAATTCACCTTTGAGGTTAACGAGCATTTGGGATGTGAGGCAGAGACTTCCCCGTCATTTGCGAGTGGTGCTCAGTGATCTAGTCCCATTTTAGGACGGAATAACAACTCTTGGGCCAGAAGGTTTGACTGTAAAACCAAAGGGCCATCGAGTATAAGTATCAGTCATATTTTCTTTTATCTAGCTGAACATTGTTTTGCAACAAACATTTTGAATTTCCAGACAGTCCCCAACGCAGAAAATTGCACCCAGAAACTCAATGATTTTTACTTCAGACTTGGTCACTTGCCATTTCTTATTTTTGTTTTGCCTACAGTAGCAGGCAGTGTCTGCCTTTTAAAAACAAACACAGAGGTGGCTCACCTAAGTCAAGCTTCCTATTTCTGTCTGATATTCTCTGGAAAAGTACTTTGAAAATCAGCAAGAATGGAATTGCTTTTCATGAAATTTTTCAAAGCCTACATTCTCCATAGATGGTGATGCATGCCGCAGACACCAAGTCCTCTGGCAATACGAGAGAAACAGTGGCGAATTAACTACAAATAGGGAGATTTGTGCAGCAGTGATCTCATTCAGAGGAGGGTCGAGTAATAGCGCCAGTTGGCAGCTCTCTAAACCGAGAATTTAAGATTGTCTTGATAGCCTGAATGCATTACGATTTATTGAGGTGAGGGAAGCTCACGTGAAAACGGTCTTACAATCGGTTTCCTTTCCCGTAGCGCACCCGTGGCAATGATGCTATGTTGACGCCAGATTTAATCACGCTCTGTAGCTAGAGTACACAGGGCCTTCATCTCATGTATGCCACACGACACGATATTTTGATCTTCGATTCCGACGAGTTCCACCGTGTGCCCCTAGGAGGTTAAGTGTAGGGACAGTGACTCGCGCTTGCTTTAATTCATACCGATAGTTAATTTGCGCAGCATCGAACACATTCCATCCTCCTTTCTCACCTGGGCCCGGTGTCAAGACCGGAGGTGATAGAGGACGTAGGTAGCCGGCGTGGCAATAACCCCCTCCTAGGCACGCAGCCATACCTGGCTCGGATCCCAAGGAGTAGGAGTGCCATAGAGGTCACATTATGAAGAGTCCATTGCAGACTGACTCTTAGTCAACCATCAGCCACTCCATACAAACATACGCTAGACTGAGTGCGAGGTCCGAGTTACCCCGTCAATTGGCAGCCTTCCAAGCTACGGCGTTTAGCGCAGATCCCAGATCCCTCTCTCGGTCTGTGGAAAGGTGGATCCCTCTCTTGTCTCTTGTCTCTCTTCCATATTGATCGAGTCGATCAACAAATGATGCTGAGAGCGGGCGCAGTAGCTGATAGAGATGGCAAGCCCACCTATGCCTGCCAACCACGAGCAGAATCTCACATGCGTCAGTGCCATAGAGGCCGCACGGAAAATGATCCCAAGAGCGCGCTTCGCACTAACTCGAAGGACGCCGAGTTCATGTCTGTGATGGGTCGGGTGCAACAGAGTTGTATGTGGTATGTGTTTACTAATGGGCTGCATCGTGATGCGGTTTGATCGTTAGGGCTTTACCGCAGTATCTCTTGAATTTACATCTAGTCGAGTAGGCCCAAGTGTCGCTTTAATCTGCGTTGGCAGGGCGGACAGTGAAGGTGGATGTGGCGAGTGTATATTTGGGCTCCTGGTACTGTTTCACTGGACAGAGTGCGATGGATGCGCAAGTGGCCAGCCAGGCCGGTGCGGGATGGTGGTGTTTGATGGGGCATCTGGAGTGTTCTCATTATTAGTTGGAGTAGGGGAAGTGATAGTCCTCGTTCTGGAGCATTTGGAAGTGAGGATAGGGGGTATTCGATGTTTTTGATAGCGGGGCATCAGAAATGTGAGCTCTGGTGGTTGTTGTGGTGGTGGTCCTCGTCGTTTTCGTCGCCGTCATCATCTTTGCGGACGTCGTAGAAGTTTGTACAGGGGTGACGATGGGAGTGTTTGCGGAGGCACCAGCTGGAGTCATTGGCCTGTTGTTACATTGGGTCCAGGTATGTTTGGTGAGGCTCATCCGTGCAAAGATTGCTTGTTGACAAAGTGGTCATGTTGGGGAGGAAGGGTGTGTGCGTTGTTGGTCAGATTCGCTTGAGACTTGCGAATCACTCTTTTGGCTTTGGTAGCGGCCATCCGGTTGGCTTCGTAGATTGTTGCTCCAGTCTACACTGCTCTTCTTCAAGCAAGTCGATTGTAGAGGAGGTCCTCCCCGGTCTTTCTGTTAATTGTTAGATTCTGGAGATTAATTTCCAGTGCCCGTTTAACCTAGTTTCTGTCCTCTATGTTGACGAGCACTCATTGCGGCACTGCTGTAGAAAAGTATCATGGGTTGTTGTTCGTCGTCTATCCTCATGGTTTGGCCGCTCCATGGCAGTCGGATTTGTCGCAGCATGGCATGAATGCTGAGGATTCGGCTTCGTTACGTGACTTCCTTGTCGGGATCTCTCCTTTGCCAACTCAGTTCCAGTATTACTAGAGGCGACTGGGATAGAAGTGATGGAGTGGCCTAACTTATTTCCCATGGGCTCTCAATGTCTCCGCCCCATTGAGCAGTTTCATCATTACAACCGCTCTGTACTTCTTGAGCTTCTTATTAAGTTGACATCCGCGGTGGTTCCAGACTGAGTTATGTAGCTGGCCGAGAACCTGGATTGCTTGGAAAGTCAAACGGGCCACTTTGTCGCTATTTTTGAAATTCCTTGAAATTATGCTTCCAAAGTTGGCGAATTTTTCCATTGACGCAAGTTGTGTTGCATTAACGTTGATAGATTTAAGCGCGTCCACACTATTTTAATAAAGAATGGACTGGTGTGCCATTAGGATGGACTCCAGTTTCGACCTCACTTTACGCTACATAACCAATAAAATGCCGTAACCTACAACCAATGCATTTTTGCGACCGGCTTACTGTGAGAGAAGGGGGTTGATTGGATTTAAAGTTCTATTTAGTAACTTAGGAAGTGCACATAAATCAGTTATTTTGTCCAAATATCAGTGGAAATTTGCCTATAGGCTGATATGCAGTTGGCTTTATCAAAGACTTTAGTATTTTACAAGTTTGTTCGCATATCTTGTTAGCCTGGGTGTCTTGAGAGCATGGCGATCAATTATAATTTTACTGGTAGTGTACGGATGTCTAAATTTGCAAGTTCAAGGTTTGAAGTCAGCGGATACCGTCGAGGATGAGGGTCCACGTAACCAGGACATATTAGGAGAATTAATAAACTCATATTTATCGAAAGAACCATTTTTATTTAAGGTCAGCAAAACATCCAATTTGGTTTTCGGGATGCTGAAAGTTATGGTAAATAGGATGGGCAAAGTCTCGGCATATTCATTGACTTCAAGAATCCTATTGAAAATGATATACCTCACTTGTCTGAGCGGATTTTTTCAGTCATTTTTAACTAACCTTGACTGAACGTGACCGCTAAAGGTAACTTGAGCCCCTAATCCTCTATTATGTCCTGCTTACCGTCACACGATTGATTTGCCAGCCTCTCTGTCAGAATTAATTCCTAAAAACACCCAGGCCTCGCATATGGCGTTGTACGTTTCCACTAGCACACGGCAACCGCCAACAGTCCAGATCCTTGACTTGTCCATAAGTCCCTAGTGCGTGCTTCCCAGACAAAGCTTTGATCACATAACGCCACAAGCATTTAAGATAGGTAACAGAAACAACTGGAAAGTAGGATATTCCTTTTTAAACATTTGACAGTTGAAAATAGACGAGTGACGTTGGGCATTGCGAAGTTCCGGGAAGATAACCATACTCGAAGAATTAATAATGCCTCAGCTGCCTAACAATCTAAGCATAGATTCGGTGAATTTGGATTCGAGCAGCTGCGCAGTCTTTCACAGTTACGAAAGACAAACATCAAGGCGTTCGTTGTAGTACTCTCTTGGGTCCTGAAGGCCTATATTTTTGGTCGTCTTTTAGTCAATAAGTAATTGTTTTCTTAGTAGTTGCCTGATCGATAGTGTGGTGACCGAAACCTGCACGGATTTTCATGGGTTGATAATTTATTGACCGCCAGACTAATTTGGAACATTTTCCATTCAAAATCTTCTCCCTCAAGCTGAATTAAACTTCGGAACGCGGTTTTTACATGGAGAAATAGACTGAACTGGCCAGTTATGCCATCAGCCGGTCGTTGTCTAACCCCAGACTCTGGGTAGCTGAGCATTCCATTTACTTCCTTTTATCCACGGGTTAGATGAAACGCCCACATTTCACCTTATATTCAGGCCAGCTCAAAGAAAGTCACTCCTATTTGACTGCATATTTCCTATTCCGGATGGCAGGACTAGAGTACTTTGCTCTGCTAATAAACTGTCTGCCCCATTAATAAACAGGGATGGGCTCGGAAATATGCACTCCCCGTATTGGATATGGGTTTACGCCAAATCCCAGAAGAGCTTAGATTTAGGGTGTTAGCTATAAACTTAGGGGTAGGAGAGCGTGTTAGAGTTAGAGTTAAAGTTAGCTCACGGGAATACGTACCGCCATGGAGTTTAGTGCAAGTAATTGGGCAAAGGACCCATAATTGCGTGTCCGACTGAAAACCTGACCTATACAAAACCTTCAGGACTCTCCTACCCTTTTCATTAATAGTTTTCGATGTTGAATGAGTCACTATACCACCGCCTGCCATTGACAATTGCCACAGAGCGAAACAGAACCCTCTATTCTGTCTTATAAACAGATAAGATCGGTGATCAGTAAGAGCTGCACTGACAGGCCAAGAGCTCCGTAAATGCTTGCTTCAGAAACTTTTTGCCTGTTTGTTAGCCAACTTATATTTGGAAAAACAAACTCAGGTCTAACGTGGGTATAGCAAGAACAGCGATCCGGTCGTTCTTCTCTCCATGTGATGCTATCGCCCAGCGTTGACACGAGTCTAGCGAAAGTTTACGTGATTTCGCCGTCCTTTATATGTGAACTATGCAACTGTGGCGTGTCCCGACGTTACTTGCCATAAATATTCGCTTGGGCTCATGGCGGGAATTTTCTGGGTTGGGAGGATGAAAAGATGTGGCATTTTCGTGACACTGTTTGAATATGTCCGTTCTGCAGACGCACATTAGAAGACCTGCCTAAACTCCCACAACAGACTTAATATTTCAGACCAGATGATGTGATTTTATCGCTGGTCCTCTATTCCCATCGGTGCAGTAGACAAATGCCTGTGGATAGACGTAAAAAACAGTGGTCACCGAAGGAACCGAAAGACAAGTTTTTTTTCAGTTAACCAGCCCACGCGACCGAAGACGGCTGAGGAATGCGTAGGCAGGAAGATTTAGGGGTCTGATTGAAAGAATGTGTTCTCCGCCACTGGTATCGAGACAAGGAGAGTGGAAACCGCCAGTTTTTTTCGCAAAGCATTTTATCACACAAAAATTATTTCAGGTAGCCTCGTTTTCTTAAAATTTATAGTCAAAAGAAATCGAGAATTTCAAATGAAAATTTGACAAGCATATGTTAGCTTTCGAAAAATTCTCGTCAGGCCTTGACATTTATATCACTGTGTAACTAAATCAAATAGGACGGTAAGTAGAACAAATCATATGGTTGTCAGGGTGGAAGAGGGAGGGGGAAAGAAACGAAATTGTGGTCCGTTTTCTGATCATTGTCAGAGGAATGGCAGCCGCCAGGACAGGTAATTAGATGCGGGCGGCTGGATTGGTGGCTTTCGGCCACGGTAATTGCGGCGCCTGCATTACATTATTTTGAGCGCACAGGGCTGGTTTGCGTAGCCTGATTGCAGCCGCTTCTGTCGAAACCAACAGACGCTGTTCAAGGAATTTTGAATAGGTTGAGGGGATCTTGTAAATTACCCGGAAGGCCTCTTTGGCATCTACACGATGGTCTGGGTCTACCACATGCGCGAGGATAGAGCTGTTTATGTTCCTTATCTGCCCCTTTCCTAACCATGCTGGAAGGTATTCTCGTACTCTTTTGGACAAATATATTTTTGGACAGGTAGATTTGGACAGATGGATTTTTTAATAAGAATATGACCAAAAGGCTACTAAAGCCATCGGTGCTAACGGCAAGCAAGAAACAATTATGCAGCAGGGTCCCATTTCAAGGGGACGCAGCAAGTGAACTCTTACCTAAGCCAAGCTGTGTCAAGCACCTTTCCGGCAACCGATGCCCATGCACCGTTCTCGACCACTCCCATCCTATACGGAGGGGGCAAGGACAAACTGCCAACCCAGACCAGCTCAATGTGCATTTATTCTTTCACCTGCTCCTGTGGGGCAGAATATATTGGTCGCACGAGCCGGCTTTTGTCCAAAAGAGTACGAGAATACCTTCCAGCATGGTCAGGAAAGGGGCAGATAAGGAACATAAACAGCTCTATCCTCGCGCATGTGGTAGACATAGATCATAGTGTAGATGCCAACGAGGCCTTCCGGGTAATTTACAAGGTCCCCTTAACCTATTCAAAATTCATTGGACAGCGTCTGTTGGCTACGGCAGAAGCAGCTGCAATCAGGCTACGCACACCGGCCCTGTACGCTCAAAAGAACTTTATACAGGCACCAAAATTACCGTGGCCGAAAGCCACCAATCCGGCCTCCCGCATCTAAGTACCTGTCCTGGCGGCTGCCATTCCTCTGGCAATGATCAGAAAACGGACCTAAATTTTGTTTCTTTTCCCCTCCCTCCTCCATCCTGACAACCATAGGATTTGTTCTACTTACCGGCCTATTTGATTTAGTTACACAGTGAGATAAATGTAAAGGCCTGACGAGAATTTATCTAAAGCTAACGTATGCTTGCCAAATTGTCTTTTAAATTTTTAAATGGGAATTTTGGTTGCTCTAATCGAGAGGTATTACCGACTGAAGCTCCGGAGCAACACGAAAGGACCTTATTCTGAAGGAAAAAAATGAAAACGTCCACAAGGCAAATTTACTAAAAAAATATACAAGTACAAGGCACTGCGAATGAGAAAAAAATTTCAAACGCTTATTGTTACCTTGATTGTCTGTTTTGCTAAATATATTTAGAAAGAATTTTCGCTCTTAGGGAATTTTTATTACAGAGTCGTTTAAGCAAAATGCTTATCGGAAAGTCTGAGGAAAAAATCCATAACCGGGGTAGTACATCAACTCCGATAGATTGAATAAAAGTTTAAATTTGCTGTTTGACCGATGAGGCAGGTTTAGGACAGTAAAGATTTCAGTATATTGATGGAAAATTGTTGCCTAAAATGATTTATGATTAGGCAAACTGAGTCAGAGGTTACTGTGAAAATGACGTAGTATTGTCCACTGACTTCAATAGGTGACACCCTCGGCGAACTATGAAAAGGATGGTTGACTTAGGATTCTTTGCTTGATTCTACCGCCGCTCCGTGCTCTAGGCCTGGGGTTAAGCACACAAACTGTTTGCTCTTTTTATCCCCGTGTGTTTATTCGTGTACTGCACTCTATGTTGACCAAGCGAGGTGACACCTGCCCAAAATGCTATGAGAACACATATTAGCAGGGATCATAAAATTCGAATCGAGGACGATTCTTAGTTCTGTCCGTGTCCACCTATTCAACACTTGTCACTGACAGCGTGGAGCTTTTCAATTAGTCTAGAGAAACTCGCTGGAACTACCAGAAGTCGCTACCTCAGTGCACATTAGTCGCGGTGGAAACGACTCTACTCCGTATACTCGATCCCGTCGTGGGTGTGCAAAATAATGTCGTTCAGGCTTGACAATTGTCGGGACCCTTACTCAGTCATTCACTCAGTCAGAAATCTGCAGGTAATTTGGCGCTCAGGCATATCATTTTCAATTTATCCGTCCTCGTTCCAAGTCTTTTTGACTAACTAATACCGAAGGGATTTCTCACCCCTCCCCCTTTTGCAATTTCCACCCAGCTGATACTCCAGATCGTCGTTGCCGACGACGTCCATCGTGCGCCACACAACAGGGTAGGCACAAAACGGCAATGCGTGCGGGGATTAATTTTTAATTACAGTAGGCTTGCATAGCATCTGCGACACACACTTTGTCTCTTTATTCCCTTACCCACCTGGGTCCGGTGTCAGAAACAGAGTCACAAATACTGGAGGCAGGATGGAGAGCAGGGGCTGACTGAACATGCCACCCAAACTTGGTCCGCGCAAACACTAAGAGAGCAGCTCGGATCTCAAATGAGTGTGAGTGCCCCTGCTCAAATACTGATATTGTGTATACCTCTACAGGCCTGCTAGGAATTTAAGAAAGCGAGTTTTTAGGAAGCAGTCTCCTAAAGACATCATTTAAAATTGAATAGAGGTGAATATGCGGACTCCAGGGTGTTGGTGCAAATGAGATGAACACGCGAGCACTGGAACTGTTGCACTAATCACATTTTCATTTTCTTACAATCGATAGCGTGTCGCAGCAGCTAAAATCACAGATACACCGATGCAGCATCTCTCTCTCTCTCTCTCTCTCTCTCTCTCTCTCTCTCTCTCTCTCTCTCTCTCTCTCTCTCTCTCTCTCTCTCTCTCTCTCTCTCTCTCTCTCTCTCTCTCTCTCTCTCTCTCTCTCTCTCTCTCTCTCTCTCTCTCTCTCTCTCTCTCTCTCTCTCTCTCTCTCTCTCTCTCTCTCTCTCTCTCTCTCTCTCTCTCTCTCTGTGCTGACCTTGAAGAATTTACTGAGTTGACGGTTTTTGGTAAAGTAAGTCAGTTCGCAGTCACTATCTAATACCTTATAATCCAAACTATACCTTCTTTTGAAGACCGGTCGTTTTGTTAACGCAATATAACTTTCAAAAATTCCGGGTGGGCGGTTTGTGCGAAGTTCGTGAATTTGCACTTGTTAGGTCACGAACTGTATGTCGTTAGGCTCAACTTCAGATTAGAAGTAGATACCTATAGACAGAGGTGTGAACTCTGTGCGAAAGGCGTGTAGAGTATCTTGTAGAAAATTCTGCGCGAGGCTCGTCTGTGCTGAGCTGGCAGTACGTTTATCCGTTTAAGCACATCGGAAGGCTGCGCGCGATCGCCTGGGGTGGATAAGCCTGCACGAGTGACTTTTGCGGGATGTCAGACGACGGAACGACCACTAGTGCGTGCGTGCAAGCATGCGGTCAGCAACTGAAAATTAAACATCGGCTGGCAGCGTGGATAGCCGCCTGCGCTTAGACAGCTGCCTGATGGATTCAAGCCCACACACACCCTGCATTTGCTAACGTTCTGCCCCCCCCCCCCCCCAATCCCCGCCCCCCGCCACTCCCCGGCCCCCATCCAGCAAAACCTTCAGTTAACCACGTTGCATTGGTGATTTTGGACCGACTACTGATGGAGCTATATTTACCCGTCCAGCAAGAGGACCGAAAATTACTCAGCCAAAACTTGCGGGCGGGCGGGTGCGCATGAGACATCATCACGCGGCGCCGCTGACCTTTTGGCATCCAATGAAACGGCGACACCTACCTAGCTTGCTTAGTCAGACACCATTTCGCCGTTGTTCTGACGGCAAGACAGGCGCTTTTATTTAATGTGGGCGGTGTGGGATTTTCGGCGACGGCTGAATTCTGGTGTCACCAGTTGCAGCCTTGCCGGACAAACGGCAAAATGAGCCCGTTTCGTGGATGTTTGCTTCATCATCTGTTTACGTTCATGCGCGTAATAATTTGACTTACTTAAAGTAATGCAAAACCTACAAGCTGAGGGGGCGAGTAGCCATCTGACGTTGGACTTTTCGGTCCTTGAACATTTGCATTCCTACTTTGGCTAGAGCGCGGCGGCCTGGGTTAAGCGGACTATTGGTTAATGTTTTTATACTGCCTAAGAATGTGTTGCCAAAATGTGTACAGGCAGTTCTGGCAGCATGCAGCCCTACCTTAGTGAGTGCATGGGATTCTCGACCTTTGTACCTGACTTTGAAAATATGTTATTTAACTATTTATGGTTCGTCGTCTTTTCATTTGGCTGACTCTTATGGTTTCCAATAGTAAAGCAGGCTCAGGCTATTAAACACCCCGCAATTCTGATTTATAAACTCATCTCAATTCAATTAAGTGCCCCTGAAAAATCTGAAAGAGCGTATCTGTGTACCATTTGCACTACGCTTGAGCGCAAACGTGTTTGCGATTCTGGTTCCAGATGGTTTCGTACATTGTGATTTCCCCGATGAAGACAGAATAAGCTCAAAGCTGTTGTGCACGAGCGCGTCCTTTAGACCAAAACTTATCAGTTGGAAAAGAGTAGACATTACTAACATGTCAATTACGGTTTACCTATTCACTTATGTGCTTTTTGTTGGAAGGTCGAAATGCTCTTTTGTTTAACTCATTTAAAATCGAATTGGTAGTATCCTCATCTGCCCAAGAAAATACATTCCTGCTGCATTGACTACACGCAGATACTTTAGTGGATCTAAAACCCCAGTGGCCTAAAGCAAAGCTTTTTGTAAGTGCAAAATCACGTTCGGTAGGCCAGATTGCCAAGATGAACTGTCATATCAGTCGAGCGACAAGAGAGACAGATGAACACGCGGAACAATTTACTAAGACCTGTCCTCGCCATGACTGCCGTGCCCATCCCCAATAGCGCAGGAAACATCTTTGTCTCCAAAAACCAACGGACCGGATTTAGGTTGGATTGTCGCTCTGTGTCTCAGCCTCTCCATGGTCAATAATTTTGCGTGGGTCTCGATTGATTTTCATGGAGCCCAGAAATTCATAATTTTAATAAAATGTTGTCTAAAAATTGCCAAAATTTCACCTTAGCAACTAACCAAATTTTTCTTTGTCCTTACTAAGATATGGATCAAACGGCTCGCCCATCCAAAGGTCGGCTGTGGTCCAATTATTAATCAGCCAGTTCCAAAGTTATTCTATAATGCTGCAAATGAGGCAAGCGTTTGCAAAATTGACACCGACTCAGGTCCAGATTTTTAGGAATCAAGACATCAGAGTACAATTTCAAGTAACTGGGTTTTAATACTACTTCACTGCTTTATCTGGGCCTACAAAATTTCTAAACGATTAGAATCAAAGTCGGTTGAGGACTGATTGTGTGCCTGCTTTCGAACGTTAAATATCGGAATCTGCTGTTTTCTACTCCCCCCGTTTGTTGAATTTGTTCGTAAAATGTTTGTTTATCGTAGTTTTATCAAGCTTTTGGTGAGTTCAGCTTCTGCAAATGATGCCTGAATTTGCGGAAGGTTGCTAAAGTCTCTACGTTTATCAACAGCAGCTCAACAGTAAAAGAATTGAATAGTAATTGTAAAAGTATGAAATCATACGTTCTCTCCAGTCTTACTTGACGAATGCTGAAAACTTCACTCAGAAAGGTTTTTTCTTCTGATCGGAGCATAAATTCTCAAGCACATGCAGAAATCTTTGGTAAAATTTAAAAAAGCATTTGTTTTCTTTGAACTCGTATTTTCCTGCACCGAAAGAATGACAAGGGGTTGCTGCAATTCAATATTTGAACCTAACTCAGTCTCCGTCTTTTTTTAGATGACATTTCTGTATTACTGACCTTCTGTGATAGGCGACCACTCACGAAGGCCTTCGGTAAAAAAGAGCCGTTCTTCCCTCACCCTACCGCTCCCATGTTGCTGAAAAAGAGCATGAACTCATGACTTCACCGAGAGAACGCTTGAAGAAGATGCTCTCCAACAAGCCCATCCGAAGTCCGATTCGATAACCCTAATAGTCTGAGACTGAATTATTTCAGGTCGATAAGTGCGATCAAGCCGATTATAGCTATACTAGTTCCACTTGCCTTCCCCGATGACCTTTCTATACCAGTGTCCTATGGAGGCAAATATCCAAAAGGCGAAGCACTAGTAAAAGCTATCAAACTCCCGTTAACTCACATTCAGCTACCGACGCTGCTTGAATATTCCCCCGAATGACCTGCACCGCAATGCACTGCACCGAAGTGGTGGCAATTTATTACGTGACAAGACGTTAGATTAACCCTCTTGTATCGAATTATTCGCTGTCATGACGGCGTATATATGGATATCATGCTCTACGCTGATACTCTAACGTCATGCAAGTTACAGCATCCAACTCTGTTACTAACCAGAATCAAACTCTCGGCACACGCTTGGTATATGAAAGAAGGGGGAGGTGCAGCATGTGGCGGCTGTACTATCCCTCCTGGTTATTTTCGATGCGGTTGGATGGACGTTCCAAGACGAGAGCCTGCTGAAGATACATTGTGCCAGATACACTGTCACCGATGCCAGACACATATATGTAGCATAATCGACCCCATATAGGTTGGATTGGAGCAGGCGCGACCAAGAAGGCAATAAACCGGCGGTCCCACCAAAAGCATGGTTGGAGCAAATGGATAATTCTGCCTCGCTGTGCCCAACCACCCAGCTCTAATCTGTGGCTCCAAGAAGCTGTTTCCAGTATGGTTACCAACAACCCCACCCGTTCCAGACCGGCGGCATCAACCAGATGAGGGTGTCTGATGTGTGTGTGTGTGAGTTTATTTTGTGTGTGTGTCTTGCCCTCTAAACGGGCCACGTGGTAGATGCGTTGGACCAACACGAGGACCACAACAGGGCATGGCATGTGATATTCGGGTCGTGCTCCGCTAACAAAAGCCGAACATGGGGTGTGGTGGCACACCTAGGGGCGGCTAGGGCTTAGGGGACCTAGCCGCGCCAGCCACCTGCGTCCTCTCCCGCCTCCGGCTTTCTTGACTCTGTCTTGACGCAGGGCTCAGGTGGGGGAGCATGAGAGAGTGCGGTAGCTACAGCGCAAGGCAACCATCACTTAAAACTAACTCGCGTGCAAGTAACCGTACTTGCACCACCTGGTGTTAAGCATACGGTGGACATCGTCGGAATACGACGATCGAACTGTCGTGTGTTTGTGTGTGTTAAATGTGGGGTGTAGGGGGTACGAGAAAGGATTAGCACTACACAAATATCATTTGGTCAATCCATTTGTCTCGTACAAGTGGTGAATGCTCCTGTGGCCGCCTCTAACTGGTACCCAACACTCACCTGTGGCCCCAAGTAGCTGGGCTCCTCTCAGTGGCCACACCCTGAGAAACCGTCACGACCGGTGGGCTTAACCAAGTGAGGGTCTCCGTTGTTGTGTGCGCATCCGCACCCGGTATGCCTGACTCCCAAACTTCCCACCTCCCCTCTCTCAAAAAGTCCTACGGTGGGGGCGACATCAACTCTGTAGGCGGCGCAGGCTAACTCGGGTCGTTCTCCCACTAAAACAAAACCGTAACCCATAGTGGATTTCGGCAGCCGTCTGGGATGTCCGAGTAGCCCTATTTAGGGACAGCACTGCTTGCCTTCTCGCGGAGGAAGGGGCTAGAAAATGTGCCCTAAACAAATGCTGGGTATCACGTCTTCTGCAGCCGGCCGTGGCTCACAGATCGCAAAATACGCGGTCGAAAAACTCAAACAAACAACAATACTCCCCGTCCCAATCATCCTCACCATGCCCTCCAGGCTGCTTGGGTGAGTCCACTCACACTAGCAGCCTGGAATGTTCGTTTCCTTTTATATAATCCAAGGAGCAACCGGCCGGAACGAAGGACGGCGCTAGTCACTCGGGAACTGGCACGCTACAAGGTAGACAAAGCTGCTCTCAGCGGGACCCGATTCTCTGAGCAGGGTCAGCTGGAGGAGGTTTGTGCCCGCTACACCTTCTTCTGAAGCGGCCACATGAAGGCGGACCGATGCAAAACTGTTGTCGCCTTTGCCCTCCGGAAAGATATCGTGGAACGACGGCCCTGTCTGCTGCAGCGTATCAATGATCGCCTGATGAGCCTCCGCCTGCCTCTTCGGGGAGACCAGTTCGCCACCATCATCAGCGCCTACGCACCCCAATGACGAGCCCTGATGCGGCGAAGGACAACTTCTGCGAGGACCTGCACGCCTTGCTGGCGACTGTGCCGAAAGAGGACAAGTTAATTGTCCTTGATGACTTCAACAACCGCGTCGGGACAGACCACTCTGCCTGGCAGGGCGTGCTTGGTCCCCACGGTTTCGGTGGCTGTAACGATAACGGCCTCCTTCTTCTGTGAACCTGTACGGAACACTGTCTTCTGCTGACCAACACCTTCTTCTGCCTTCTGGCGCGGGAGTAGGCCACGTGGATGCACCCTCGGTCGCGGCGCTGGCAGATGCTGGACAATGTTCTTGTCTGGCGGCGAGATCGACGGAACGTGCTGGGGACCAAGGCAATTCGCGTTGCCGACGGTTGGACGGATCACCACCTCGTCATCTCCCAGATGAGGCTCCGACTTCAACCCCGATGAAGGCCCCCAAGATAATCGACGACCAGGTAAGTTAAAAACACTTTTGCTTCATTTTCCTGCTCACTGTTTTGATTTCAGAAACCAACTAACCCAGAAAGTGGAGGACTTGCATGCTCCAGATAATAACGCCACCGTGGAAACATGATGGTGTCAACTGCGAAAGGTCATCCAGTCAAACAGCCTCGAAGTCCTCGAACGCGCACGCCGTCAACACCAGGACTAATTTGACGAGAATGACGCCGACATCAGCAACTTACTCGCGGAGAAGAATCAACTACTCAAGGCCTACATGCACCTCCGGACTGACGCCACCAAAGCAGCCTTTTTCAGATGCCGGCGCCTTGTACAACAACGGCTGCGGGAGATTCAGGACGCCTGGATGGTCCACAAGGCTGAGAAAATCCAATGGTATTTGGACCGCAATTAAATGAAAAACATGTCTTTAAAGGTGGCAAGGGAAACGCACCACAACTCAGATCTGATGACACATCACTTCTGACGGAGAAATCCCAAATTCTGAAGCGCTGGGCCGAGCACTTCAGAAGTGTCCCTAATTGCTCATCAGCCATCTCCGATGCTGTCATTGATCGGCTCCCTCACGTGGACACTAACAATGACCTTCCCTTCCAGAAACCATTTGGACCGTGCAGCAGATTTCCAGCGGTAAAGCACCGGGATCCGACGCAATCCCACTGGAACTCTACAGGCACGGCGGGCCCCGGCTGATGACAGAACTCAAAACACTCTTCCAAAAGATATGGCAACAAGGAAAGGTTCCTCAGGATTTCAAAGACACGACCATCGTCCATTTCTACAAGCGGAATGGAAACCGGCAACCCTGTGATAACCACAGAGGCATCTCGTTGCTCCACATCGCCGGAAAGATCTTTACCCGTATCCTTCTTAATCGTCTGAACGGTCACCTAGAGCCGGGCCTGCTCCCAGAAAACCAACGTGGCTTCCGACGACACCATGGAACAACCGACATGGTCTTAGCCGCCCGCCAGCTACTAGAGAAGGGCCAGTAGATGCAAACCCACCGCTACACTACCTTCGTGAATCTGACGAAAGCCGTTGACACGGTGAATCGCGATGGACTGTGGAAATTCATGCAGAAATTCGGTTTTTCTTAGTGGTTCACGCACATTGTGCGTCAGCTTCATGAAGGGATGACGGCGCACGTCACTGACAACGGGACAGTATCCGAAGCATTCGCAGTGACCACCGGGGTTAAGCAGGGCTACGTACTGGCCCCCGCCCTCTTCATTCTCATGTTCTCTGCTATGCTGATGGACGCCTACCGTGATGAGCTTCTTGGGATCCGCATCGCTTAAAGAACTGACGGGCATCTTCTCAACAGTTGGCGTATACAGGCCATAACTCGCGTGTCTACGGCTACAATCCATGACTTGCTCTTCGCGGGCGACTGCATCCTTAACACTGCGACGGAGGAGGACATGCAAAGGAGCATGGACCTCTTCGCCGAAGGCTGCGCCGATTTTCGATTAACAATCAGTAGAGCCAAAACGGTTGTCATGCGCCAGCCGCCACCCAGCTCGGAATACAATGCTTAGCAAAATAAGGTAAATGGCGCTCAACTCAAAAATGTGGAAAACTTTGCTTATCTCAGAAGAATGCTGTCACGCAACACGAGAATCGATGACGACGTTGCCTAACGGAGCTCCAAAGACATTCAGACCTTCGGCCGGTTGCAGGCCTCCGTGTGGAATCACCACGGTATTCACATGAACTCCAAAAATGTACATGTACATGTACATGGCTGTCGTCTTGACGATACTTCTTTATGGAGCGGAGACCTGGACCGTCTACTCGAATCAAGCCAGGAAGCTGAATCACTTCCATCTCAACTGCCTCTGCAGAATACTCAAGCTGAGATGGCAAGACAGAATCCTGGACACGGAAGTCCTGGAGCCAACTGGAATTCTCAGCATCCACGCCATGCTGAGGCAAGTGCAACTGCGATGGAGTGGCCACCTCTTAAGAATGTACGACGAGCGACTACCCAGATGACTTTTCTAAGGAGCTGTCGCAACGGGTGCTCACCGAAATGGAGGTCAAAAACGACTCTACAAGGACACTTTGAAGAAATCTCTGGAGCAACTGCAACTCATCCCAGCGACCTGTGAGGACCTCGCCCAGGATAGATCGGCGTGGAGAAGATCCGTAAAGACTGGTGCAGCAATATATGAGGCCAACCGGATCACCGTTGCTAAGGCCGAAATGGGTGGCTCGCAAGTTACAAGCACCGCGGATCAACGCCGCCAATGTCCAAGCCCTACCAACGTGCCCACGCTGTCAACGCACATTCCGCGCGTGAATCGGCCTGATCGGACACCTTCGAAGTCAATGCAACAACAATCCCACAACATGAACCTCTGCCACGCCTGCCTAGACCTCACGATGACCACCACCCCCAACCACTGATAAAAACATCATCGATGCCCCACCGCCCACGATCACTAACACCATCCTCCCTCCTCCACATTTTGCGCCGATCACGGCGACGAACACCACTTGCACCACTCTCACCACCTCAGTAACCACCTCCGAGTACCTGCCACCTGCTACCTCCAACACCACCACCGTCCCCAGTACCAGCGGTGGTGACTCAGTACCAACCTCTCGTCATTGCGATCGAACAATCACCGCACACATCGGCCTGGTCGTTCACCCACGAATCCATCGCATGGTGGCTGGTGAACCAGTGCCTGGGGCTCCCACATGCAGTCGCCGCACCCGCCTCCACTGCCCTCACTGCACCCGCACCTTTACACACCGCATTGGCCTATCAGGACACATGCACCTCCACGAAAACCTGCGGTAAACCACCGGAGGCCAAGCCAAATCAGCGCACAACCTCTAAGCTAAAACATAGACAACACCCTCACAATCATCATAAGGTATCTGATACAATCACGGTTTCCTAGAAACCGTTGCTTGGAAGGCTGCCAATCTGACGATTACACCAGACCACGCCGTTGGCCCAGTGTATGCGCTATGTGTATCGAGTGGCTTACCAGTGAACTGGGAGTCAGACGGCGATGGCTCCTCCGTATCCCCTGAGTAAGTAAATCCTGGTGTGTGCGTAATGGGGGCCAGGTCATGCCGTGGCACGCGAGGACGGGCACGCCCACCCATCAGCCAATGCGTCCACTCCCACATCAGACGACTGACTGGCTTGGACGGTGGTGTGATTGTGGGGGTGGGAGAGAGAGTGAGGTCAACACCTCAGCGCATTTCCTCACTATAAAAAATCTGACGTGCTTGAAACTATCACGGTGCAATAAAGCCGTGGCTTGGAAGGTTGCCAAGTGACGGGATAAATTGGACCGCGTGGTCAGCCCAATGTATGTTTTGTGTGTAGTGGCTGACTGAGAGTCCGGCTACAATGGATCCTTCTTAATGTGGCCTTTATGGCACTCCCACTCCGTGGGATCCGAGCCAGGTGTGGTGGTACACACAGGGGCAGCTCCGGCCACGCCGGCCACCTGCGCCCTCTCCCTCCTCCGGTCTTCTTGACTCTGTCTTGACACCGGGCTCAGGTGGGGGAGGAGGAGAGTGTGCGGTAGATGCAGCGCAAGTCTACTATCACTTTAAACTAAATCACGTGCAATTCACCGTCCCTGCTCCACTTTCCCATAGAGCATACGGTGGACATCGTCGAAATAGACGGTCGAATTAGCGTATCTACTGCATGCAAATATTCATTATGTATATGCACAATAGCCGTTTATGTTGTATAGGCACATGTTCTGTAACCACCAGAGGCATTGTTTACCTTTTTGGACAGCTGACCACCGTAGAAATCGAGCGACAAAGATGTTTATCCAAACATAACATATCTCGCGCACAGTCTTTTTCGTTTTATTACCATAAAGCACGCACACATGCATGGCTGACAACCTCAACGTCGTTCACCTAGATTGAAACACCAAAATTCTATCAAAGCACTTCAATCTTCTTTAAAAGGGCCAAATTTTAGTCACTCGACCGACACTAAGAGAGACGCTTTCAGTTTACTCGAACGCAAGAAACCCACTCAGCTGGGATCCCCTCTCTTTTGTCTTTGTGTTCTTGTTTGGTGTTGGACCACAGTGCGTAGGCCTGTGCACTCCCCCATCTCCAGTTTTCTTGACTTTGTCTTGACACCGGGTCCAGGTGGGGGAGTGGAACAGAGAGTGAGTTAGATGCTTTGCAAGTATAATTTCACTATAACCCAACGCGTGTCACCGTCCCTGCACAGCATACGGTGGACACCGTTAAACACAACGGTCGAACTATCATGAGTGCGTCAATGTCAATGGCACCCAACTGAAATCTGTGGATACCTCCACGTACCTGGGCAGCAATCTCGCCCACAGCACCAAAGTTGACGATGAGATCGCCCATCGGATAGCCAAAGCCAGCCAAACCTTTGGACTCATGCAGAACATGGACTTAAATTGACATGGTCTCCACCTTAGCACCAAACTCAAGATGTACAAAGCTGTCATATTGCCAACGCTGCTGTATAGAATGGAGACGTGGACGATCTACCAAAAGCAGGCGCGGAAGCTCAACCAGTTCCACCTCAGCTGCATTTGCAGAATACTAAATCGGACATGGCACGACAGGATACCGGACACGGAAGTGTTGGAACAAACAGGCCTTCTCAGCATTTATGCTCAGCTGAAACAACTGAAAATGCGCTGGAGCGGCCACCTTGTGAGGATGGACGACGAAGGATTACCCAAACGACTCTTCTATGGCGATGTCACCATGGTTTCTCATCGACAAGGGCGTTAAGTACGATGCTACAATGACACTCTGAAGACCTCCCAGAAGCTACTGCAGATCAACCCGGCAACCTGGGAGGACCTCGACCGGAACCGACCGGCCTGGAGAAGGACAGTGAAGACAGGGATAGTAATCTACGAAGCCAAGCGGATCGCCGCCGCCAAGACCAACAGAGCGGCATGAAAGTCACCAGCGCCCCGGACCAACACCGCCAATGACCAATCCCTGCCAACATGCCCACGCTGTCAACGCAAATTCCGCACGCGAATCGACCTGGTTGGACATTTTCGCACGCAATGCACACAAGCCGACAACTACAACTTCTGCGTCAAATTCTGCTAACCCTCATTCAGACTCCCCCAACCTCACTCCTGGCATCAATTCCATTACTCCCACCATCATAGAGACCACATCCCAATGCTCATCGCCTGTTACCCCCACCACCACAACCACCACCGCCTTCGCCTTCCCTACCACCACCACCACCACCACCACCACCACCATCAGTGATGGGGACTCTCTCCTAAACTGTCCTCAATGCGACCGCACATTCACCTCACGCATCGGCCTGATCGGTCACTTGCGAATCCATCGTACAGAGACTGGTGAACCAGTGTCTGGAGCACAAACACACAGCAGAGCTCGCCACCTCTACTGCCTTCACTGTCCTCGCGCATTCACTCATTGCATTGGCCGATTCGCTCACACGCGCATCCATCATCATCATCATCATCATGTACCTCTCAATATCACGGTTATCTAGAAACCGTTGCTTGGAAGGCTGCCAATCTGACGCTTACACCAGACCACGCCGTCAGCCCAGTGTATGTGTTGTGTGTGACGATTGCTGACCAGGGGACTGGGTGTCAGACGGCGATGGCTTCTCCCTATCCCCTGAGTAAGCAAATCCTGGTGTGTGCGTAATGGGGGCCAGGTCATGCCGTGGCACGCGAGGACGGGCACGCCCACCCATCAGCCAATGCGTCCACTCCCACATCAGACGACTGACTGGCTCGGACGGTGGTCTGATTGTGGGGGTGGGAGAGAGAGTGAGGTCAACAGCTCAGCGCATTTTCCTCACTATAAACAATCTGACGCGCTTGAAACTATCACGGTGCGCTAAAAGCCGTGTCTTGGAAGGTTGCCAAGTGACGGGATAAATTGGACCGCGTGGTCAGCCCAATGTATGTTTTTGTGTGTAGTGGCTGACTGAGAGTCCGGCTACAATGGATCCTTCTTAATGTGGCCTTTATGGCACCCCCACTACGTGGGATCCGAGCCAGGTGTGTTGGTACACTCAGGGGCGGCTCCGGCCGCGCCAGCCATCTGCACCCTCTCCCTCCTCCGGTCTTCTTGACTCTGTCTTGACACCGGGCTCAGGTGGGGGAGGATGAGAGAGTGCGGTAGATGCAGCAGAAGTCTACTATCACTTTAAACTAAATCACGCGCAAGTTACCGTCCCTGCTCCACTTTCCCATAGAGCATACGGTGGATATCGTCGGAGTACGACGGTCAAACTGTCGTATATCCCGTATGGGGTGTAAGGGGTACTAGTTAGGAGAAGCACCACACAGATAGCATTTGGTCGCTCCATTTGTCTCGTACAGGTGGTGAATGCTCCTGTGGCCGCCTCTATCTGGTACCCAACTCTCAACTGTGGCTCCTCGAATTTGGTTCTTCCCAGCGGCCACACCCCAAGCAACCTTCACGACCGGCGGGCTAAACCATGTGAGGGTCTCCGGTGTTGTGTGTGCCTCCACACCCGGTATGTCTGACTCCCGAACTTCCCACCTCCCCCCTCTCAAAAAGTCCTACGGTGGGGGCAACATCAACTCTGTAGGCGACCCAGGCTAACTCGGGTCGTTCTCCTACTAAAACAAAACCGTAACCCATAGTGGATTTCGGCAGCCGTCTGGGATGTCCGAGCAGCCCTATTTAGGGACAGCACTGCTTGCCTCCTCGCGGAGGAAGGGGCTAGAAAATGTGCCCTAAACAAATGCTGGGGTATCACGTATTCTGCAGCCGGCCGTGGCTCGCAGATCGCAAAATACGCGGTCGTAAAACTCAAACAAACAACAATACCCCCGTCCCCATTCCCCTCGCCATACCCTCCAGGCTGCTCGGGTGAGTTCACTCACACTTACAGCCTGGAATGTTCGTTCCCTTTTAGATAATCCTAGGAGCAACCGGCCGGAACGAAGGACGGCGCTTGTCACTCGGGAACTGGCACGCTACAAGGTAGACAATGCTGCTCTCAGCGAGACCCGATTCTCTGAGCAGGGTCAGCTGGAGGAGGTGGGTGCCCGCTACACCTTCTTCTGAAGCGGCCGGCCAAAGGCAGAGCGACGCGACGCTGGTGTTGCCTTTGCCATCCGGAACGACATTGTGGGACGTCTGCCCTGTCTGCCGGAGGGTATCAATGATCGCCTGATGAGCCTCCGCCTGCCTCTTCGGGGAGACCAGTTTGCCACCATCATCAGCGCCTACGCTCCCCCAATGACGAGCTCTGATGCGGCGAAGGACAAATTCTACGAGGACCTGCACGCCTTGCTGGTGACTGTGCCGAAAGAGGACAAGTTAATTTTCCTTGGTGACTTCAATGCTCGCGTCGGCAGGGAGTGCTGGGTCCCCACGGTCTCAGTAGCTGCAATGATAACGGCCTCCTTCTTCTGCGCACGTGTGCGGAACACCGTCTCCTGCTGACCAACACCTTCTTCCGCCTTCCGACGCGGGAGAAGGCCACGTGGATGCACCCTCGGTCGCGGCGCTGGCATCTGCTGGACTATGTTCTCGTCCGGATGCGAGATCGACCGGACGTGCTGGTAACTAAGGCGATCCGCGATGCCGATGGTTGGACAGATCACCGCCTCGTCATCTCCCAGATGAGGCTCCGACTTCAACCCCGACGAAGGCCCCAAGTTAAGAGGCCACCATGTAAGGTAAATACTCTTTTATTAAATTTGCCTGCTCACTGTTTTGATTTCAGCAACCAAATAACCGAGAAACTGGAGGACCTGCATGCTCCAGATGATAACGCTAGCGTGGAGACACGATGGTGTCAACTGCGAAATGTCATCCAGTCCACCGCCCTCGATGTCCTCGGACGCGCACGCCGTCAACACCAGGACTGGTTTGACGACAATGACGCCGTTATCAGCAACTTACTCGCAGAGAAGAATGGACTACACAAAGCCTACATGGATCTTCGGACTGACGCCACCAAAGCAGCCTTTTTCAGATGCCAGCGCCTTGTACAACAACGGCTGCGGGAGATGCAGGATGCCTGGATGATCCGAATGGCTGAGGAAATCCAGGGGTATGCGGATCGCAATGAAATGAAAAACTTTTTCAAAGACATCAAGACCATCTACGGCCCGTTTATCAAGGGGTCCGCACCGCTTCTCAGCTCTGACGGCACAACACTGCTGACAGAGAAATCGCAAATTCTGAAGCGCTGGGCCGAGCACTTCAGAAATGTCCTTAATTGCTCATCAGCCATCTCCGATGCTGCCACTGACCAGCTCCCTCAAGTGGACACGAACAATGACCTGGATCTGCCGCCTTCCCTACCAGAAACCATCCGGGCCGTGCAGCAGATTTCCAGCGGTAAAGCACCGGGATCCGACGCAATCCCACCGGAAGTCTACAAGCACGGTGGGCCCCGGCTGATGACAGAACTCACAACACTCTTCCAGGATATGTGGCACCAAGGACAAGTTCCTCAGGATTTCAAAGACGCGACCATCGACAATCTCTACAAACGGAAGGGGAACCGGCAACTCTGTGATACTCACAGAGGCATCTCGTTGCTCAACATCGCCGGGAAGATTTTCGCCCGTATCCTTCTGAATCGTCTAAACGGTCACCTAGAGCCGGGCCTGCTCCCAGAAAGCCAATGTGGATTCCGCCGACACCGCGGAACAACCGATATGATCTTTGCCGCCCGCCAGCTACAAGAGAAGTGCCAGGAGATGCCAACTCACCTATACACTACCTTCGTGCATCTAACGAAAGCATTTGACACGGTGAATCGTGACGGACTGCGGAAAGTCATGCAGAAATTCGGTTTTCCTGAGTGGTTCACGCACGTGGAGCGTCAGCTTCATGACGAGATGATGGCGCACGTCACTGACAACGGGACGGTATCCGAAGCATTCGCAGTGACCAACGGAGTGAAGCAGGGCTGCGTACTGGCCCCCACCCTCTTCAGTCTCATGTTCTCGGCTATGCTGATGGACGCCTACCGTGATGAGCAGCCTGGTATCCGTATCGCCTACAGAACTGACGGGCACCTTCTCAACAGTCGGCATATGCAGGCTCCAATGCGTGTCTACGACTACAGTACATGACTTGCTCTTCGCGGACGACTGCGCCCTTAACACCGTGACGGAGGAGGACATGCAAAGGAGCATGGACCTCTTCGCCGAAGGCTGCGCCGATTTTGGATTAACAATCGGTACAGCCAAAATGGTTTCGATGCACCAGCTGCCACTCAGCGCGGAATACAATGCTCCTCGAATCAATGTCAACGGTGCTCAACTCAAAAACGTGGAAACCTTCACTTATCTAAGAAGCACGATGTAGCGCAACACGAGAATCGATGACGGGGTTGCCCAACGGATCTCCAAAGCTGGTCAGGCCTTCGGCCGGCTGCAGGCCTCCGTGTGGAATCGCCACGGTATTCACCTGAACACCAAACTGAAGATGTACAAGGCCGTCATCTTGACGAAACTCCTATACGGAGCGGAAACCTGGACCGTCTACACGAACCAAGCCAGGAAGCTGAATCAGTTTCATCTCAGCTGCCTCCGCTGAATACTGAAGCTGAGATGGCAAGACAGGATCCCGGACACGGAAGTCCTGGAGCGGACCGGAATCCTCAGCATCCATGCCATGCTGAGGCAAGTTCAACTGCGATGGAGCGGCCACCTGGTAAGAATGGACGACGAGCGACTACCCGAACGACTTTTCTACGGAGATGTCGCTACGTGTTCTCGCCGGCAGGGAGGTCAAAAACGACGCTACAAGGAAACTTTGAAGTAATCGCTGAAGCAACTGCAAATAAACTCGGCGACCTGGGAGGACCTCGCCCAGGATAGACTGGCATGGAGAAGATTAGTGAAGACTGGTTCAGCAATCGCTGAGACCAACCGGATCGCCGCCGCTAAGGCCAAAAGAGCGGCACGAAAGTCACCACGCCCCGGACCAACACCGCCAATGTCCAGGCCCTGCCGACATGCCCACGCTGTCAACGCATCTTCCGCGCGCGAATCGGCCTGGTTGGACATCTTCAGACGCAATGCACCAACAATCCGACAATTCCAATTTCTACGTCAAATTCTGCCAACCTTCCTTCTGACTCCCTCACCCTCACTCCTGGCATCAATTCCATTACTCCCACCATCATAGAGACCACATCCATCTACTCATCGCCTGTTACCTCCACCACCGCAACCACCACCGCCATCGCCTTCACTACCACCACCACCACCATCAGCGATGGGGAATCTCTCCTAAGCTGTACTCAATGGAACCGCACATTCACCTTACGCATCGGCCTGGTCGGTCACTTGCGAATACATCGTACAGAGACCGGTGAGCCAGTGCCTGGAACACCATCACACAGCAGAGATCGTCGCCTCCACTGCCCTCACTGTCCTCGCGCATTCACTCATCGCATGGGCCTATTCGGTCACATGCGCATCCATGACAGCGGAATTCAGAACAATGCCGACAACACCGATACACCATGCACGCCCTCCGCTCCTGCCATTCTTAGCGCCCCTGCCACCCCGACTACCATGAATGACATTCCCACAGCCTCTACTAATTTCTCCTGCCCACACTGCGCCCGCAACTTCAACTCACGCATCGGCCTGGTCGGTCACCTGCGAATCCATCGCACGGAGGCTGGTGAACCAGGGCCTGGGGCTCCGACATACAGTCGACGCGCCCGCCTTCACTGCTCTCACTGCTCCCGCACATTTACACACCGCATGGGCCTATTAGGACACATGCGCCTCCACGACAACCTCCGGTAAACCACCGGAGGCTAAGCTACATCAGCACACACTACCTACACCAATACATCGACAACACCCTCACAATCACCATTTACCAGAGTATATCACGGTTTCCTAGAAACCGTGGCTGGGAAGTCTGCCAATCTGACGCTTCCACCAGACCACGCCGTCGGCTAGTGTATGTGCTGTGTGTGTCGAGTGGCTGACTGGGAGTCACACGGCGATGGCTGCTCCATATCCCCTGAGTTAGTGAATCCTGGTGTGTGCGTTATGGGGGCCAGGTCGTGCTGTGGCGCGCGAAGATGGGTACGCCCATCCGTCAGCCAATGCGCCCACTCCCACATCAGGCAACTGGCCGGCTCGGACAGTGTCTGATGGTTGGGGTTGAGGAAAGAGAGAGAGGTCGACAGCTCCGCGTATTTTCCTCACTATAAACAATCTGACGCGCTTGAAACTATCACGGTGCGCTAAAAGCCGTGTCTTGGAAGGTTACCAACTGACTGGATAACTCGGATCGCGTGGTCAGCCCAATGTGTGTTTTGTGTGGAGTGGCTGACTGGTGGACTGAGAGTCAGGCTGCAATGGCTCCTTCTTAATGTGGCCTTTATGGCACTCCCACTCCGTGGGATCCAAGTAAGGTGTGGTGGTACACCCAGGGGCGGCTCCGACCTCGCCAGCCATCTGTGCACTCTCCCATCTCCGGTCTTCCTGACTCTGTCTTGACACCGGGCTCAGGTTGGAGATGAGGAGAGAGTGCGGTAACTGCAGCGCAAGGCTACTATCACTTAAACTAATTCACGCGCAAGTCACCGTCCCTGAACCACCTGGTGTGGAGCATACGGTGGACCTTGTCGAAATCGACGGTCGAACTGCCGGTATATCCCGTATTCCTTGACTTAATTCCTTCCTCTTTGCACGCTCAGTCAAGCAAAATTCGTACAAACGGGGTGACATGCAATCCTGTGGGAAGCGCATGTTAACTCTGTTCGTCTCTCCCTGTTGCAAAATGGTGACCAGCAGAGGATATCGGCAGGTGTCTGCGACAGCACGGCACCCCTAACTAGGTACTCGCTGTTTACCCTTAATTGAGATAGGGACAGACTGACCGTTACAAAACATGCATTCAAAACCTGTAAAAAAGCAACCACAACCGTTTTCCTTGGCATGCCTGCTCAAAATCTGCCATAGTGACACAGTCTACTCTGACGGCCTGGAGTGTAATTTCCCTGAAAGCCGTATTGAAAGGACAGCCCTATCTGAACGTCAGTTGGACTTTAAGATCCTCAAAGAGTCATGCTTTTCGAATTGAGATTGTAAACAACTCGAAGGTTTCTAAATCACAAGGCTGGGAGTATATTTAAATAGACAAGAAATACTGAAGCGAAAGAGGGTACAGGCAGTTCGATAAGCAGTTGCAGCAAGCCTTATCTTCGGGTGAGTGACAGCCGTTGAGTTTGTTAGTCCCCGGTGCAAAGCGCGCGTCTGTTCGTTGTCCACCTGCAGCCAATCAGCGAAGGAGACAGCGTCGATTGGCCTCCCGCCCTCATCATCAAGTCTCGCGTTGCTGAAGTCATCGATTGTTTGGGAGCGTGAGGCTGAGTGAACATGCGGCTGCGCTGGTGAGCACAGAAGCAGGCTGTCATATGCCTCTCTGAATAAAGGCAAACGGAGGAGAAAATTGAGTAAATTCCGTGACGTCATCCACTCGACAGCTTTGGAAGCCACGGGGGTACGCATGGTGTAGATGGCGAAAAAGGCCACAGAGTGGAAAAAGATAACGCACGACCTACACCAGAAACCGAATAGACGCCAATAAAAGCCATGTATAAGCAGTGAGGGAGATGCAGAACGATGGGCTGACTCGCGGAGCCAAAGAATTTCATGGATATGCTGACCGTGGTCAGAAGACAAATTTATTCCTGGTCATCAAAGCAGTTTACGGTTTCGAAGCCCAGCGGACTGCGCCATTGTTCAACCAGGAGGGCGTAATCCTACTGATGGATGGGTCGCCGATAATTTTTCGCCTTGCCGTAAACTTCCAGGATGTGCTCAATCACTAGTTCACAATGTTCAACGAAACGATCAAGCACCATTGTCAAATGGATACCAGGGATGACTTCGGTCATCCACCTGCTGTTCAGGGGACAATTGGTACTTTTGCAACAAATTTCCAGTGGCAAAGCACCGGCACCGACGTAATCCTAGTATAAATTTGTGAATGCGGCAGCCTTTTGCCAAAGTATCAGACTAACTTCCCTTAAGCAGACTCATTACTTTCCACTAACTGTGTTTTGTGGCGTAACGAAAAACTCTGTCAAAGATTCCCCACTTCGCGCGTGTGCTTCATGATCATGTTATTGCATTTTTACTTACCATTTTATGTAACTAATGGTTTTCCGCTGCCATTCGCATTCAGGCTGGCGCAGATAATTTTCAGGTGGACTCGCAATATATAGGCCACTAGTCCTGACTGCGGCGTCTACAGCTGCCCCAAACTAATTGAAAATGTTACTTCACTGTTGCTGACGATGAAACTTCGAGTGCAAAGGCCCTAAGATTTCGGGGATGTCAATAAAATTCGCATCTAAAAACGCAAGGAGAACCTGCAACTATGTTATAACCACGGACACATTTCCCTTCCAAAATATCGCAGACACAATCTTCGCCCATGTCATACTTGAACGCCTGAACGCGCATTTGGGGTCAAAAACTCCATGTTCATTCGGAGGAAATCGCGGAACTATGTAGTCTGTTAACCGCAAGAAGTGCTAGCATATGCTCTTTAGCTCCTAGAGCACCTTCCTCTATTTTACGAAGGCCTTCGACAAAGTGAGTCACGGTGAACTTAGAAAATATCCGGCTGAAATTCTGATTCCAGAAGGGATTCATACAAATGAACTACAGCTTCACGTCGACAAGGCGGCTCATGCATGAAGAATGGCGCAGTCGCTGAAACCTTCGTGATAAAAAAATGCAGAAATAGGACTGAGTACTCGTTCTCAACCTATTCAGCCTCGTGTGAATTAATAGGCTGTTGAAAGTCTACTGTAAGTAGCGGCCAGAAATGAACTCCAGCTATCAAGAAGAGGAAAAACTCGTCAAGATAAAGCTACGTTTGGAAGTATCTGCTACCCATATCTGTGACAGCTCTTTCAAGGATGACTGGACGCAAGAAATCACAACGGAAGCGTACATGCCTCTAACGGTATCCTGGCCTTCGGAAGGCTATAGCATTCCACCTAGAAGTGTCGTTGCATCCTCTCAACAGAATACTGAAGATCACATGCGACCTGACGGTATTCTTGTATGTGATAAAGATGAAGACAGTATCAGGAGCCAAGCAAACAGGCTCAAACTTTTTCAAACCAGCTGCCTCCGAAGAATATTAGCGGTGAAGTGGCGAAGAAGTATGCCAGACACTGCGACCCTGGAAAGGACCACATTTATCTGTATCGGCTCCATGCTGAGGTGTATACTTCTGTGATGGAGCGAACACATCGTAAGGATGAATAATGGGCATCTGCCTTAGCGGATCTTCTGTAGCGACGCCAGTACCGGTGGTAGCAAGGGCGTCATAACAAAGATGACCTAAAGGCCTCTTGAACCCATGCAACTCACTCACGATACCTCCTCGGAGGATCTCGCTCAAGATTCGTAGTCCAGGCGCTGCCGTAAGAATTGATGCAGCTACCTTGGAAACCAACCGATTAGTGAGTGTATAAAAAGACTGCTAAAGTATCGGAACAATTTGTTTATTATTGTGAACTTTCGAACTCTTGCAGATGTCTAGCGTCAGGAACAACAAGAAATAACAGAACAAGCGGGAATTAAAGAGGTACTAGCCAACCACCGACCAATGACTTATGTCTGGAAGTCACTGCGTCATTGATTGTTGAATGGCTAGTAAGCGTCTAAAACGGGACAGGTGGTAGATGCGCTGGACCTACACGGGGCCCAGATCAGGGTAAAGTGGGCATTATTTGGAACGCGTATCCATAAAAATGAGTGTGTAGGGATGGCTATGTGCAGGCTCACGCCGCGTCAGCCACCTGCGCTTGAACTCGCCCCCGATCTTCTTCGTTACACTGAACCCAAGAGGGTGAGGGGCAAAAGAGTGTGGTAGATGCTGCTAAGGTCTACTCCCACTATGATCTAATTCACGTGCAAGTCACCACCCCTGAAGAGCATAATGGACCTCGTCGTACTCTACGGTCGGACTGTTGATTGGCTAGTACCACCTATAACTGTCGCTTGTTCCATTTCTGCCACTATCTCGGACGATCGACTTCAGTAACAGTTCGAAAGCTCCGAATAATAAACAAATATTTTTGATCCTCAATCAGTCTTATTCTTACTCTTCTTTACTCATACTTATAGGTGGAACTCGACCAGCCTACCCCAAAACATGCACTGAGTGCCATATCTCAGTAACGCGCCATTTCTCACTACCGTAAAAAGTATCCATCCACTTTGAAAATACTGGTTTTTGGGTTGAAGTGCTTCGTGGGGGAGCATGCACACACCACTTAGCTGTGAGACACATCCTTTTTAACTCCTGATGCATGTACTGAGGTCCAGACCGTCTGTGGATCGCGTAAATGGCCTGGTAAGATTTCACAGAGGAGACACGATCGCTGGAACAAAATTTTTATTACCCTGAAGTTTCGGATTTTCACTTGAATCCATTATCAGAGACAAAACTTACATAATTTTAGTGGGTTGCACAGGCGTTGTAGTATTTATAGGATTTTTGCTATGCCAATACATGCCTATCGAAATTGGTAGCTCATGAAGCCCTGGTTGAAAGTTGCACGTAACGCGACAATGACCTGCAGTCCAGTTGCTAACCGCCAAAATTTCCTCAGCCATGTAGGTTTTTGGGTCATTGGGCTTGTCCGTATTGGCACCAGGAACGGGGGTTATCCGTGCTCTCTTCGCTTGGCTACCAGCACCGAATATGAAGTAAGGAGGTCATTGCGTTTTTAATTGCCCGAAGACAGGAAAACCATGATTCGAACTGTCCGCGACGCACGCGGTTTTCAAATCTCGTCAGAATTTCAGTTTCATCGAATTGGAATGTGTGATCTAATCCAGTCAAGTGAACCGCAACCTGTGAGCTAACGTCAATCCTCCTCACTACTGCTGTATGCTCGATCATCGGCGTCCAGAGTAGTCTTCCTGTTTCTGAGACAATTTGCTTTTGCCTACGACTGTACTAGAGCCAGTAAATAACCCCAGCCGTTTTCTTGTCAGGGTCGTGTTTCTTACGGCCTCATAACCCTGGCACTTTATAGTCATCTCCGATCTGTGTGCGATTCCGAGTGAAGTGAAAAAGTTGGCTGACGGCCTCCGTACGAGAGAGCTCACAAAAATTGCAGTTGGCTTAGCCTTTCTCATCCTCTTGGCACATGCACTGGTTGATGAATTTACGCGGGTAGCCATTTGTTCTATGCATCCGTCGAATACATTTTTAATTCAGCAACCTTATCTTTCAGTTTACTTCAGTGCGACTCCACATGCTGGTATGGGTCCCTTTGCGCATCTGCACTTGTGTATGATTGGTTGGGTGCTGTTGTAGCTCAGTACGTGCATCGTATTTTTCGCTTTCCTGAATACTTTTGCTGTTCAAGCTACCACAATCTTTTGCGGCAGACGAGAACAGCAAGAAAGGCCCGCTGGTTGTTCTCCTCTCCATAATCGTAAATTTTATATCGGGTAAAATAGAGTTTATATGTTTGTTGAAGGTCAGCACCTGATCACGTTTGATAACCACAAAGAAAGCATCCACATACGGAACCCATAGCCTAGGGCTGTGGTGTTGGAAAAACCAGCGACTCAACTGTTTTAGGATTGTCTCGGCTATGAATCCCGATATCGGTGAGACCATCCCCGCACTCTTCACCTTTTTCCTAGATTATTCCGTCGAACGAGAAGTATATCTTTAAACAAAACCTCAGTAGTTGAGGCTTGGGCCATGTTCAATGCTATTCTCCATTTTATCGTGTTTGCTTTTGCAGGGGGATTGCAATAGTCTCGACTGCCAGATTTTTGGGAAATAGAGGTAAAAGATGGACGTAACAATACATGATACCATTGACCTTTTTTTGGCAGGAGACTTACCACTCGAACTTCCTCCAAGAATTGCATTGACGAATTGACTGTAGCGATTTAAATAGTTGTAAGAAATTTGAGACGTCTGAACCGCCACTTTACCTGTCTATGGGTTGCAGTTAATCACATCTGCGCACCTTGGGAAGGCCATAGAATCGGGCTAAGGCCATATCCTGGGCCCTCACCATGCGTTAGTCGACAGGCGGTATTGCACCTGAATGCTACATTGCCAACAACTTCGCACTGATTTTGTATGTCAGCTGTCTAAGGAGGTGATTGCACAAGGTACATAGAACTGACGACCCTCCAGTAAATGTTGGCTTTCTGAGGGTAGGTTGTCATGTCCAAAACAGCGTTGAGCATCTCTTATCAGCAGGCCCGATAACGCGGTCTTTTCAGCCTTGAGTTTGAACTTGGAAAGCACTGCGCGCGGCCTGTGAGCAGTTAGGAGAAATGATGCTTGGTATCCAACAAAGCTTTTATTCTCCGCCACCGTCTCCAGCTGCCTGAAGAATGATCTTACCTCTGCAATCATGTTGACAGCTTTGGTATCGGCCGTGTTACTTAAAGAATGAAAGACTTCATCAGCTCCTTTTACGGCAGGTTTTGCATCAGTTTTTAATTTTATGGCGACGCTGGATTAGGCAGCTTTCTGAATTTGCTCTATAGTGTGGCATCGCCTAGCGCTCTCTGTTTGCGGACTCCCTTCAGTGTCCCTCTGTAGGAGCAGATTTGTACTAATCTCACCCATGAACTCACATCACCAGGTCCTCTCTTGGTCAATCCTCTGATGGTTATTACAAAAACCTGGCGTGGAAATCTTGAAGAAGCACTCGGGTCATTCTTCTAACATATTTAGCTCTGTCAGTCACCACTTTCACACATATCTCAGGTGGCATTGACATCGTTTCGCCACAGGAGGAGCGTGGATGTGGGAAGAGAGTGTGCTAGATACTTAAACAAATCTGCCTTACTATTAACTAATTCATACGAAAGTTATCGCTTTGTCGAATTCAAATATGTCAAACCCTATTGACAGCATATAAGAACAGTCAATATTTTAACCTTGCCCTAACAAAAGGCCCTGTGGGTGGCTGAATTTCACGTCAATAAGCGTCCCCTTCCTCCGGTCACTCAGTCGTGATAGGCTGCGTCCGTCTCCGCTGATCCTTGAGAATTTCGTCTGCGGCATTTAGATCGGTACCATAGGATCGGCTATTACGCGAGGGTGTTTTTGTGGATTAAGATGCCCATGTCCTGGTTTTACTAATCTAACGGAGAGTATGTACTAACGTGCTCCTTATACAAACGATGATATCCGCATGGGCTGAAAATTAGTGAATTGCATAACAAATTTGTCTCCTTCGGTTCAATAAATAGAGCTTGGCTAAAAAGTGCTGGAAACTTGCCTGACGCAATCCAAATACAGTCATACCTCGGGTATTTGTGCTTCGGGATCCGCGCAATTTTTTAATTTGAATCCGTGTTTTTATTAGTGATACGAAATTTGCGAAATCTTCGAAAGTCCTGCAAAAGTGCTTACGTTTATTTTTGAAGTAGGTTATATGTTTTCATCCTTTTTAAATGAAAAATCAGTGAAAAAATTTTAAAACGAAAATTTCAGTGTTGGGACATGACTTTGCAGAAATTATTTTCAGATAAAAGCCTGCGGAAACGTTTCCTTTTATAAAAAGCACTGTACTGTACATTGGCAAGATGGGATATCCATTTTGCAAACTTTACCCTTTGGAACGCTAATGGTTATACATACTTATTAGAAAATATTTTTAGGTATCTTTTCTATTTTGTAATAGTAAACGGAGGTTAAATTCATTCGGTAAAAACTATAAATGTTCCGCTAGTGTTCATTGAAAATGTATAGTATCAGGTTTGGGCGATAATGTAGGCCCAATGAGGGCACACTACTGGTTGAAAGAGTTGGAAGTAACTAATCAGACAGCAAGGATCCGAAAAATTGCTTAACTGTTGTTATGGCAACATTTAGAAGCCTCTATACCAAAATTAAGAAACAGCATGAGTAGAGCAAAAACCTTGGTGCTTCAATCTGAAAATAAACCACAATATCTGTTTACAGAACAGTCTCCCCGGGCTCACGAGAGAAGTTCTAAGGAGTTATAAGTCCTTGAGTACGCTTTGCAGTCTTCCATTATAGCAGGCGTACAGGCTAATTTATTGTTGGTTAGCACTGCGCTTTTTCCTAAAAGATTTTTCACGCGCACATGCTTGTTCTCTCTCTCTCTCTCTCTCCTCGCTTTCGTAATTAGTGCGCACATATTTTTATAATTTTTATTTCTCCATACTTTCTGCGCATAATTATAAATTGATTGAATATCTCGTATCCCTCGACTTAGAGTGCGTAGATGCTTTAGTCATTTATACTTTGTTATGCAACTTCCTGAAATATAAAGTTTATCAGTTTTAACTTCCTAACAATGACCATAAATTTCAGCCATTTATTTGACAGCCCCATTCGTTACTGAGTTTTATTTCTGCTCTTGCTTGCAGACTAGATAGAAATCAAAATTAACGCGGCAAAAGTATAGCGTAAGAATGGCCATAATGTTTCGAGTCAATTCCAGCTTTGCACTTCCAACGCAAAAGAAATATACGGTAGCAGTCAGGTCATTGCGAGTGCAAAAGATACTCTGAAGGAATATGGCTTTATTAGTGTTTTCCTAAACGTAGCGTGTCAACTCGTGAGACAAACTGCTGCTCGTGGATGAAACTCATTGCGGAACGGGATGTGGAGTTGGCAATACAGCATTAGCGCGCGTCAAGTATCCCTTCCTTTCATGGAAACGAAAACTCTGAACTACACTGCATACCAAGCATACCCGATTTGACGATCATTGTCCCAGAGTTTTCGGTTCCTCTGTAGTTTGATCTGCAAAGCGTAATCGAGTAGGGTGCTCTTAAATGAGATTTTAGTGCTTTCACAGCAGGCTCTGGGGTCAATTAGTTCAGGGTATAGAACTCAAAATACTGCATTTTGTGTGGGCCTCGTACCAAATATTTGCGATCTGCTTCTGAGTTTCAAGTTCCTAAACTCAGGTGAATTTTCTAGGGTAGTACTGGATCGTTAAGCTGTTCGTGGCATATTTCACCTGGCATGAAGTTTGCAAGATGGATCTCTGGCAAGGTAGGCATCGAAGGTCAGCGAGACGCCATGCGTCAAACCCTGCAACTTCCGTTTTTGTCGTACTATTATGGACGAACGCTCTTGGCGAAACGCCTACTTTAGCCGAAAATGAAGACGTCAGATTGTCGCATTTCTAGGCGTGCTCAATCCAGCTGTATCCTGAACAAATAAGTCGGCAGCGATGAGTTCATCTAGCAGCTCGGAGTCTGCTTTGTGGCTTCGGGTGCTAGTCCATCAAACCTTCGTCCAACTTTCGTCTTTGGTTAACAGAACCCCGTCTTTCACTCTTTCTGTTCCAACAATAACTTTTCACCAGAGGAGCTACAACTGTTCGTAAGTTCAAATTGCCCAATAATGTGAAACAAACATGATGAAGTTTCAGTCACAGGACGATTAGAAGACGCCACGTGCATCAACATGAGTTTCAACGCACTATTAGATTTTCTAACAAAACCGAAAAACGTCTAACGCCCAAACTATCTCCAAAATATGCAGCAGTGCTGCATGACAAGGACAAAACGCGATCACTGGAGGTGTCATGTAGCTTTACCCCACCGTCAGCTGGACACGCCAAAGAGTAAGATATCAGCTTTCTCGATATTTCGGAAGTGGAACCCAGACTTCTCTGGTCCTTGAGCTCTGCAATGCGCGTTCTACCCATTAGAAGAAATAAAGTCCACTGGGAGAGGTCTCCATCGTACGTCTGACGTTTCAAGCTGCGTATCTCGTCCGCCCGAGCGCAAATGGTTTTGATGGCCATTTGGCCATGGCTAGCGCATGCCTACGACAAACACGGCGGTGTGTGACCCAGTGTGGAGAGCACTAGCATGCGACATCCCTCAACTTCCCGCGGACACCACCTGAGTCAATCCTTGAGTCATACTGCGCCTCGACGCGAAATCCGTGGTGAAACGCTGCATGTACAAGCCACGTCAACACATTTGGCGAGACCAGCTGGATACACGACATACTCGCTTCAAAAACATCCCGACAAACGATACAGAACGTGCAACCGCTCACCGCAATAGGAGGCATGTTTCGTTCGCGCAACTTAGTGCCTGAAAAGCGTCTCGGTAACACTCGTCAAACGGTCGCGTAAATCGGTGCAGTCAAAATCAGCACTTTGGCATCCGACAGACTGGAAATGGTCAACTGGGTGCATGCGGAGACGACAGAGTGGAGAGAGAGAGAGAGAGGGCTGACTCTGGAAACTCCCATGACACATCTGATCACTCGCCAATGATAGATCTGAAGCTGCTTTAACTTATATGCGCTATGCAGACGTGGGCTTAGAAGGCCAGCGATGGTGGTTAAATCGGTCCTGTGGTCAGTCATCTCGTATGTGCTGTTGGAGGAACCGGCCCGAGGACTCGAGTCAGGTTTCGGTTGATCCTTTTTGAATATGACCGGCGGTGGCACGGGCCAGTGGATGTAATCCCGACAGCATATAATCGACGTCGTAGCCAGGAGGAATGTTACTGGCCTCTTGACCGAGTCAGCCGCTAGAATTCGTGTCCTGTTGCGCGAGTTTCTGCTGCATACCGGTACCCAACGCAAACTATAGCCAACGCAGAGCATAAGTTCCGTAGCCTGGAAGCGTCGGCAGTTCAGCCAGCTCGCACAGTGTTTGACAGCCGTTTGTCCTGCTGTAATCTGTCCCACGCAGACGCCCTGCGTAATCAGACCGGCTTTTGGCACGCCGCCAACTTTCGCCCTTCCATTCCGCACCATAGTCAGTCCGTTTCTGCGATTTCGCGGTCTGTTTGCTAGCGAAAGCCCAGTCTCGCCTCAAAGTCCAAACGTTCTCTTGCTCACAGGGCATGTTGTTGGAAGTGTTGTGTATTCTCTCATGAACAGCGGTTGGCTCGCAGTCTACTTTCGGAAGAACTTGCCCAAATTCGGTGAATGAATCAAGACAGAGAGAAGGCGAAAACAGGGGAGGTGGGAAGCGAAAACTTAATTCCAGCTTTTGTTCCAGCTGATTGCACCATGATGCGGTAGAGCTTTAGGATCACTGGCGCATCATCCCTGAGGCTCTGAGACTGACCTTGGGAGGGAACTTACGTTCGAAGCGCTTCCCGTCAGTGCTTGCAGTGACCGAGCCGTTCCCCTTTTGTTCTTTTGAAGCCTAGGGCATCTCTGTGGAACAGGTCATATGTGCCATGCGACAATGGACTGGGTAGTCTTGTCAACCACTACACCCGAGTCCGTCTCTGATTATCCTGAGTAATAAGGGCACTGGACCCAGGCATATGAGTGAACGGGCAACGTGGGTGTGTGCGCTGCGCCAAGCCTCACGTCACCATTCAACGTCCATCGTGCTGTGTGTTACACTTTTGGGTATATATGATGATATATATATATATATATATATATTTATTTATAT
>WEDG01004514.1:0-37312 GCA_017591395.1 Schistocephalus solidus
GGTGAATTGATAACTCTGATAGGATAAGCCTCTTTTCCAATTTCTTTATATCCGTGTATACATTGGAACCACCGTTTGACGAGGAAGAATACTACAGTACTGCCACATGAGAAGGACAACAGTCAAACTGTCTTGACCTGATTTTTAGACGAGGTGAGGACAATGTGCTAGACCTACAGGATCGACCGCCATTAGGGTCAAGTGAGCACATTACGCTGTGCTTCGAGTACTCACTGTTTTCCAAACCAAATTTACCCGATACTTGGGAAAGAAACATTTGGAAGGGAGACTTCTCACTTATGAGAAGAAAATGTCAGAGATATCCTGGGAAACAGAACTAAATGGTGGAACCAAAAAAGATTGGGCGGCATTGAGCTCGTTATTGAAAAGGATTGTTTGCCTCAACTTTCCTCTAAGGAGAAAGATAACCACAAACCGCCCAAAGTGGATAAACGCAAACTTGAAGGCCTCAACAGCAGAACGAAGACTATGTGACTACCTAACCATAACAATACCAGTTTACTTCTTAAATCTGCCTAAATTCACTTGACTGTAACTTCCTAATATTGCTTCTTATTATTGCGATTTTTATGCAACAAAATAGAGAGTATACATGCGTAAGCCAATTTCGCTCAAATACGCTGAACGGAACTCATCTTAAATTGCACATGAACCCGCTATTGACTTGGTCAGTAGCGTGCAGTAGGGACTCTCTTTTAAGAAAAACACCTGCCTTCCTAGGTTAATTGATTGCATAACTCAACAGGCAACAGTAAGAATATAAACGCAAATCTAAACTTCTTTGAGCTGTTCATTCAATGCGAGATCAGTAGACATTTAACCAGAATGTAATACGACGACCAAAAGAATTCAAGCTGTTGTAATACGCAATAAAATCACAGCGGGAGCTGAATTTAATCACAACCTTGCCATAGTTACAATTAATACCCACTTCTAGCGAAGGAGACGTTCGCAATCGATTTTATCAACTGCCTCCTCAAATATTACCATTCTAGTATCCAAAGAAAGTTAATTTTTTAAATTAAAGTTCAATCATTTTGGCCTTTTTATTACAATTGATCGTGCAGATATTTGTAAACGATAACAATTTAAACCTGAAACGCATGGTTGAAGAGTCAACTTTGGACAGCGCGAATTACTCTTCATTTAATTTCCAGAGAACCACTGTATTTTGTTGGCTTGACCACTTTACTGATTATTGGTGTGCAGCCTCCCTTGTCAACCACATTTCACGTTTGTTCAGTCAGGATGATGTCTGGCGTTGTTGACCGTCGAGGACGGACAGATGAATATGATTTTGACTCTTCAGATGAAGAGGTTGGCATTTTCGTTGCTCTTCTACGCTCTCTAGGACATTCGTAATACTGTGGGAAACGTGCCGATGCATTGGTACGATTCCTTCCCTCATGTGGGATACGATTCGTCGGGTCGACCAATTATGAAACCGGGGTATAAATCGGGAGAACAGGACGCGATTTCAAGTTTTCTACGGGGAACGAATGCAGAAAATGGCGAAGAAGGTTCTGAGTGGCGCACCATAATAGATCCACGCACCGGCCAGTCTGTTGTGCTTAGTGATCGCGATTTGGAAATTGTAACACGCATGAGCTCTGGGAAGGGCGTACTTGGGGATAAAGAAGACGAAATTTATCAGGTTTTGTACTGCGTGTTTATTTACATTATTTTAATAGCCATGGGATGATTTCTTTTCAGGTGATGTTCTCCAGATGCCTGTTACCGCTCACCCACCGCAGAAACGCTCATTTATACCTTCACTTTTGGACAGACGCCGGGTATGAGATTTTGCTTTTATTAGGCATATTGAGTATTCGCTGTGTTGTGGTGTAGATTAGGGCCGATACATTGAATGCCCCAAGCGGGCGAAAATATATGGAGTAAACTATCACCGGAATTTGCGAATAATTTATTAAAACATATTTTGCGTTACCCCATATGCATTGCTAACTTCGTGTCCTCTTTCTCTGCATATTCATTTTCATGTACTTCGCCCTGAGTTCGGTTTTAAGTCTCGTGGAGAAAACACTTGCACATGATTACGATTGCATTGCCTTACCACATTACTGTTCAAACACATATTTTATCATCCCGATTCGTTTTGTCCGAGTGTATTAACCTACAGTACATCGTGCTTACTAATTTAATATCATTCCTAGCTTGTTTCCAGGTTCGCATAGTCTTTAATTTTGCTTTGTACAAAAATTTCACTTAATTTTTTTCTCATCGACAGACATCTCTGAAACCTTATTCATGCTCATACGTTGCACATTACCTTATTTGGCTCTTTCTGATTAAAAAAAAGTTTGGGAGGTTTTGAGGTAATTTTTTTTGAAAATTCGGGTTACGAGGGCATTTTGTTAACCCGTTTTATCGCTTGACAACTGTTCAAGTTTGTCGTTCCCATCGGGTCGGTTTTACACCACACCTCGGCTGAAACTCACTGTTACTGTCACAGTGATCATATTAAATTTAACTGGTAGTTAGTTCCGACTGTCTACTGGGTCCACCTTTTTCGTGTACAATGCACGCGCGTAAAATTTGTGCCAACTAACACCTAGTGGTATGGCAGTGGAATTAACGTTATTTTTATGCTTAAAGGTGGGTCGCATCACTCATGCCATTAAAATGGGTTGGATTCGACCGCGTCTACCGCCGTGGGCATTAGAGGACAGCGAGGATATGGAACAATTGCGGCGCTACAGCATGTACCTTACTACGGGTAAACCTAATGTCCTGGACGACGAAATGGAGGAAGATATTCTAGGCTTCTCTTCGTCCGTCCTGCCCATATGCACCTTCCCTGACGTCTGGGCTGATGATGAGGAAGGAAGTACATCGGCGACGGAGACGTCTTACGCTTGGCAGGCCGCCCTTCCTGCCAGCCTCCAAACCTATCGGCCCCCACGTCCGCGACCCTTCATGCGACCGGCATCTGAACCACTGCCAAGTCATGCTGAGTCCTACAATCCACCACCGGAATTTTTATTATCCAGTGAGGAGGTAATCAGCCTATTCATAATAACGCTTTGTCGCTTTGTATAGACATCTAGCGATTTGACTGACTAATCAAAATATGCATCTTTAGGAATTATTGCAGTTTTTAAGTAGCAAAAATTCCCATTGAACATTTCAAAAGGAAATTTGGCAAGCATACGTTAGCTTTCGATAAATTCTCGCCAAGCCTTTACTTTTATATCACTGTGTAACTAAGTCAAATATGCGGGTGAGTATAACAAATCGTACGGTTGTCAAGGTGAGGGAGGAAGGGGGAAAGAAACAAAATTGTGGTCTGTTTTCCCATCTTTGTCAAAGGAATGGCGGCCGCCGGGACAGGTAATTAGATGCGGGCGACTTAATTGGTGGCTTTGGGCCACGGTAATTGTGGTGCCTGTATAAAGTTCTTTTGGGCGCACAGGATCGTTCTGCGTAGCCTGATTGCAGCCGCTTCTGCCGTAGCCAACAGATGCTGTCCAAGAAATTTTGAATAGGTTGAGGGGACCTTGTAAATTACCCGGAAGGTCACTTTGGCATCTACACGACCAGTGTCTAACACATGCGCGAGGATAGAACTGTTTATGTTCTTTATCTGCCTTTTTCTAAGCATGCTGGAAGGTGTTTTCGTTCACTTTGGGATAGACGCCGGCTCGTGCGACCCATATACTCTGCCCACAGGAGCAGGTGAAAGAATAAATGCACATTGAGGTGGTCTGGGGTGGTATTTTGTCCTTGCCTTCTCCTTATAAGGTGGGAGTAGTCGGTTGCTGGAAAGGTGCTTGACACAGCTTGGCTTAGGCGCCTTCGGAAGATTTCACTTGCTGCGTCCCCTTGAAATGGGACCCTGATGAATAGATGTTTATTGTTTGACGTTAGCACAGACAGCTTTGGTGGTCTTTCGGTCATATTCTTAGCAATAAATCTATTTTAATATCCATTCTGTCGAAAAGTGTTTTCTACAACCTTAAGCTCTTCGTCACTGCTATCGTCCGAGCCGATCCTTTTCGCCCTTTGTGTCAGACAGCGCACTAAGTTACGCTTAAAGTTCAGCTCTACAAAACTCCCAAAGTATGTGTATTGTTTTGACCATGTCTTCTTACGATAGACACTACGTCGAATACTTCCATCAGGCCTTCTACTCAGAAGCACATCCGGGAAAGGGAGCTATCCGGATTGTTCCTCGCCCAGTGTAAATTTGATTGACGGGTGCGCCTGATTTATGGTATCCATTACAGCTGTAATGTCCGTTTGTTCGGATGCAACCGCAAAGATATCATCCACGTAGGGCCCATAATATTTTAGATAGTTTATCTGCGGACGAAGCTGTAAAGTTTCCAGCTTACGCATGAAAATAGTAGCCAGAAGTGGGCCAAGGGGTGAGCCCATAGCTTCTCCGTCTATCTGTCTGTACGAGGTGTTGTTAAATAAGAACTGCACGTTTAAGTTACATTTTAATAACAGTTCCGCGAGCGCATTCACTGGTATTCCTATATCTTGTTGACTGGAAGTAATGAATTCACAGATGCAGTAAATCGCACATTCGTAAAAAGAGACCGGATATCCAGTGAAAACATCGTCATGCCGCTCAGGTGCCGCTCGTTGAAGACGTGAAAGATCACCTGAGCGGCATGACGATGTTTTCACTGGATGTCTTGTCTCTTTTTACGAATGTGCCAGTCATGGAGACAGTCAACTGCATCTGCAAATTCATTACTTGTACGGACAGATAAACGGAGTAGCTATGGGCTCACCTTTTGGCCCACTTCTGGCTAATATTTTCATGCGCAAACTGGAAACTTTACAGCTTCGTCCGCAGATAAACCATCCAAAATATTATGGGCGCTACGTGGATGATATCTTTGCGGTTGCATCCGAACAAACGGACATTACAGCTGTAATGGATACCATAAATCAGGCGCACCCGTCAATCAAATTTACACTGGGCAAGGAACAATCCGGATCGCTCCCTTTCTCGGACGTGCTTCTGGGTAGAAGTCCTGATTGAAGTATTCGACGTAGTGTCTATCGTTAGAAGACATGGTCCGAACAATACACCCACTTTGGGAATTTTGCACAGCTGAACTTTAAGCGTAATTTAGTGCGCTGTCTGACACAAAGGGCGAAAAGTGATCGGCTCGGACGATAGCAGTGACGAAGAGCTTAAGGTTGTAGAAAACACTTTTCGACAGAATGGATATTAAAATAGATTTATTGCTAAGAATATGACCGAAAGACCACCAAAGCTGTCTGTGCTAACGTCAAACAATAAACATCTATTCATCAGGGTCCCATTTCAAGGGGACGCAGCAAGTGAAATCTTCCGAAGGCGCCTAAGCCAAGCTGTGTCAAGCACCTTTCCAGCAACTGACTCCCATCTTATAAGGAGAAGGCAAGGACAAAATACCAGCCCAGACCACCTCCATGTGCATTTGTTCTTTCAGCGGCTCCTGTGGGCAGAGTATATGGGTCGCTCGAGCCGGTGTCTATCCGAAAGTGTACGAAAACACCTTCCAGCATAGTTAGAAAAAAGGGCAGATAAAGAACATAAACAGCCCTATCCTCGCGCATGTGTTAGACACTGGCCATCGTGTAGATGCCAAAGAGGCCTTCCGGGTAATTTACAAGGTCCCCTCAACCTATTCAAAATTTTTTGAACAGCATCTGTTGGCTACGGCAGAAGCGGTTGCAACCAGGCTACGCAGAGCGATCCTGTGCGCTCAAAAGAACTTTATACAGGCGCCGCAATTACCGTGGTCGAAAGCCACCAATTCAGCCGCCCGCATCTAATTACCTGTCCCGGCGGCCGCCATTCCTCTGAAAATGATGAAAAAACGGACCGTAATTTTGTTTCTTTCCCCCCCCTCCGCTACCTTGACAACCGTACGATTTGTTATACTCACTCGCATATTTGACTTAGTTACACAGTGATATAAAAGTAAATGCCTGGCGCGAATTTATCGAAAGCTAACCTATCCCCGGCAAATTGTCTGTTATGTTTTTCTAAATTTTATCTTAGTAAATGATTTATGGCAGATTTGAATAATTCATTTGACCAACTTGGGAGGAGGGGGGGGGCTCGTAGCTCAGTTGGCTAGAGAATTGGCTATACTAAAGCCCTCCCTTTTGTTTGCGTGGGTTTCAATCCCTCCGAAGCCTTAGAGTTTTTCATAAGATCAAATTAATAATTCACCTTCTTTTCTGTGTCCTGAAATCTCTACCTATGGTCAGTCTTGGATCTATTTGACGGACTACCTCTTGATGTTAATACTTATGACCGCCTCCTTTATGTGTTCCAGGAACGAGCGTTTATACGTGCATGGCGTGATAAAGTGAAGGACAACCAGACCTCTCATGTTATGCCTCTGCTACCGCATAGGTATGACTGCCTGCGACATGTACCCTTCTGTGAACGCTACTTGCGTGAGCGTGAGGAGCGCATCAAGGATATGGTGATGGCTGCTCGAGTAGAAAAGCAGCAGGTTCATACGACACCCGAAGCCCTGTTGCCTGAGATTCCCAGTCTGGCCGACCTTCGCCCATATCCCTCTCATCAGGGTCTAGAGTATCGGTTAGTTCGCGTTTGATCGAGTGCTCTTGTACTTGTGTACTTTTTCCTCCATTTCGCATCCAACTTACGAGCGTTGTTCTTCCTGATCCTCGCGAGTACGACTGCGCTGTCCTGTTTTTATTTTTGAATCCGGTAGCACTTTTAGTTGCTGCATTTTACAGAGTGTGACAGACGTGTTTTACAACCGCTTTCAAGGCTTGGGCAGCGTGTAAACTATTTTGAACATTCAGTCCTGAATGTGTAAAAGTTGACATGGTTACTAGGAGACCCTTCCTTGGAGTTTGAGACTAGAAGCAACGCTTACTAGCCAATGCAACCTGACGGTCCTCAAAATTCAGCTGTATTACAGTAACGCTTCCTTTGGTTTTTATAAGAAACCGGGTTGTTTATGGCCATAACTTGCCGAAGTGACATTCGAATAGCGAGAAAACTGTCTAATTGCTGAACTTTATGGCCGCGCACGGCCTGGTACATAACCATGCGATTACTTGTACTTGTACTTGTTATGGCTGCGATCATGCCTGATCTAGCCGACCTTGATTATGTCACGGATTGTGCCCCTCTACGCGTAATGATCCGTGGCAGCGGACCTGGACAGTTCACTCCATTCTCTTCGCCAACGACGGACGCCGACGACCGAGGTCCAAGAATAACTTCCATGTACTGAAGAACTGTGTCCAGCCAGGTTTTGAGCTGACTACCTCTTCGACTCCTCAAATTGGATAATTGGGCTGGTTCAAGGGCAGTAACACTGAGCTCGTAGGGTCGGCAACGAAGAACGTCTTTAAACCACCTCAGTCGTCCTTGGATGACTTGGGATATCCTTGCGATATTTTTGCAGCGAGTGCGGACTGTCTAATTTGAGACGAAGTTTGTGTACTTCACTCGGAGCACGTTCCTCAAGCAGTGGCGGTCCAACGCCTCCAGTTTTCGCTCATCTTCCACGCGTGTAGCCCAGCATTCACAGCCATAGAGAAGGACAGGCTGGACAGACGCACGGTATACGCGAAGCTTTGAGGTGATAGCAATGTCGCGTCGGGTCCACAGACACTTTCTAAGGCTCGAGAAAACCCGACAAGTAGCATCGATTCGGGAGACAATGCCATACTTACTCTGTCCATTCGGCAGCAACCTCGTCCAAAAATATTTTTAACTGTCTTCCTCTTTAAGTTGACAGCCATCAACTTCTCAAGAAAACATTCGATAGCGTAGTTAAACAGGATAGGTGACAAAATACCACCTTGTTAAAAACCAGACCGAATATCGAATGCTTGTGAAAGATTATTATGGACCAAAACTGGTGCAGTGGTTGAGCTGTAATAGGCCTTGATCATGGCGATGATTTTCGATGGTAGACCATCTAGTGCCATTATCTGCCATAAGGATTCACTATAGACGGAATCGAACGCGGTGGCGAACTTGACAAAGCAGCCGGCCTTCGGTTGCTGGTAACTATGGCGGATTCATGGATGCGCCTTATTGTGAATATTTGCTCCGCACATCCACGCCCGGCACGGAATCCGGCTTGGTTGGGCCTCGTCCTAGAGTTGCGCACAGTCTAGAATCGCCTGAGAAGGACAAAAGCGAAGATAATAGCAGCAACGTCGATAAGACTTATGCCACGGTAGTCTTCGCATCTAGTTTTGTCTCCCTTCTTGTGGACAGGCACAAAAATGCCTGAACCCCCGTCATCAGGAACAACCTCGTCTCTCCACGCTTGTACAATCACTTCATGGAGCGAGGGCACCAGTGTGTCGACACAAGACCTGTAGATTTCAGAGGGTATACCGTCCTCTCCAGGGGCCTTGTTGTTGCACAACCTTCTTATGGCATCAGTGACTTCTCCTTCAGAAGGGGGTCGCATGGCACTACATAGGCAGGAGAGGGAGGAGACTCCCTTGCACATTATAAGGGGGTGCTGGGCTCCGCATCGAAGTTGAGAAGGTTCTCGAAGTGCTCACGCCAGTGCCTCGGCAGTTCCGGGTTGCCAGATTTCGGTGACATTGAGGCGTCTAGCCCGTGAAAGTTTGGGTTGCAGATAATAGGTGCACTTTCCAGCGTGTACGGACGAGAACATGGTCAAGCCCATAGACATTACCAGTCTCGGCACTACACATCGATCTGCTATCCTGAACTCAGCTGCGGAACAGTGAGCTGACAAGGATGTAGTCGATCTGACTCGCCGTGTGACCGTCGTTTGAATACCAGGTCAGCAGGTGTTTGTTGCGGTGCTGGAAGCCCGTGTTCGTGACAAACAGTCGGTTCTGGTCAGCAAAGTTTAACAGTCTCTCACCAAGCCCAACACGACCAATAAGATAACTGTTAATGGCGTCATCACATCCAGTCCGGCCATTCCAGTCCTTAGCAACAATTAACAGATCGCGGCGCGGAAGTCTCAACCAGCGCTTGCAGTTGCAAGTAAAACGTCCCTTTGTCGTGCTGTTTGGCAGCGGAAGTTGGTGCGTACACGGAGACGATAGAGATGTTTTTGTGACCTTTCAGTCGAACACAGGCCATCCATTCGTTGACTGGCTCCCAAGCAAGCAGTGCACGGTTCGCTTGTTGCGAGAGGGCAATCGCCACAACATGTCTACCAGAAAAATCGCGAGGACCACTGTGGTACAGGGTGAAGTGTGAGTTGGCTCCCGGGATCTTTATTTCCCGAGAGCATGAGTTAGGTATTCGGAATTCTGACAGGCAGCACTCATCTACTTTGTACTGATAAAGGCTACGCGTCGTCAGGCTTTCGGTATCAGGGTCCAGGAACGTTCGCACATTCCAGCATCCAATAACAAGGGTCCGATTCCGATTGAGAAGTCCAGCTTACATACTATTTGCCCGCACCACTGGACTAGGATTGCGGAGTGCATCGGTTCTCGTGGACGCCGTAGCATGGATCGTAGTACTATATTCATGAGGTGTCTAGGGGATTGTGAGTACGGGCGGGTCCCCAACAGCCGCTCGGATTGTTTTTTTCAAGGTTGGCTCCTCTAGTGCTTTGGCTCGAGAGACTAACCACAAGGCAGCGGGGGCGAGCGAACTTATTTAATAGCGGTTCGCACTCGACATGTCACAGTGCCGTCATTGGGCTTTGCGGATTTTTAATAAGGCGTTTGGCTTGCCGGACCTCAGCTCGTCGCACCCTGGTAGCACTGTAGCTAAACTAATGGGTAACCCATCTCCCCTGGTAACCCTGCACGTGTCGGTTTCGACCGGGGGTCAGACTTGTCACGTGAGCATGGCGGCAAAAAGACATGGACATAGTTTAAAAGCGTCTGTGATTGTTTATGACGAGGGGGCTAAGTGCCCTAACCGATCTGAGTTCACCTTTTAATCTTCTGCCTTTAATGTGCCAATGACCTGTCCTAAACAAGCCAACTGCAAATGAGATTGAACGCTGCCACGCGCATATACGGTAGTAGTTAAAGGCTAACGCATACTAGTAGGAGCGGACGAAAGCATAACTGGAACAAGAATTTTGTTCACCTGGCGCTTTATACTCGAACCCACCACCAGGGCCTGCAACAGATGAAGTTGACGCTGGTTTCGAGTATGAATCCGAAATGTTGGCTAGTAAAATTCCCGTCACATAGATATTGCCAACTCATTTTGCTTCTATTAATAAGGTTATGCTATGAGTCTATGTCCGCCCTTTTTTGGTTTTTTCAACATTGTTGCAACCTGCTTCCTTAGATTGACAAACAATGTCGAGTGCCGCCGACTCGGATAGTTTTTTTTTTTCATGCGTTCTATCGATCTTAAGGAGGCCATCGTTTGTTGTCGCCGTGCTAGTTGACGGTGTGATGACGCACTGGAAAATGACATATGCACTTAAGTCATACAGAGGATGTTACATGGCCAAAAGTCCGTTAGTTTATATAGCAGCTTTGAAAAGTTGAAATTGGGCCGCAAGGTTTATATCCAGAAGATCGCCCAGCCAGTGAAAGCTTACGTAAAGCCTTAAGTTAATTTCCTTGTTGAACCTTGTTGCTTGGTTCTGCTCGTCTTTGTAAACGATGATTGCTCTCACAGGTCAAGGTTTCTATCAGATGCTCGTGCCGTCATTTTGCTCTTCGCGACAAGTTGTAGTTCATCGCAGCAAACTTCTGGATGCTGTTGTTTGTTCGCATTCAGTCAACAGGCTGGTCAACGTAGCTACTAACGATGCCTTTTGAGGCTGGCGTACAACCAACCTCCGTATGGTGCTGGACACGTAACTAACTACGATAAGCCCTCGGGATTAGTTTTGCGAAGGCTAACTACAAATTGGCCTCGCACTGCTGTATACTCACCCGATGGCTTGTGCAAACAGGGTTTTAAATAATGACGTCCTCCGAAAAGATTGGCGCACCACGGGGCACCTTCTCCCACCAACTAAAAAATCCTATCTTTTCTACCTCTGCCTCCTACCAGGTCGCATTCTGGTCGCGTCACCGCTCTGTCCGTGTCACCATGCGGCCAGTGGTTGGCCTCCGTTTCTCCGGTAGATGGCTGTCTGCGAATTTGGGAGACACAAAGCAATTTCTGCTTCCGATGCTATCAGCTTGTGCCAAGTTCTCCGCATGTCGCCAAACCGGCTAATCTCGGGAACTCAGCAGCCGGCTTGTTGAAACGTAAGAAAACAGTCCCGGCTTCGGATGCTACGAAGGCGGAAGTTGACGTTCGAGAGCAAGGAGACAAAAAGGAAGATGAGGATGATGATGATGATGAAGTAGAGAATAGTCAGGTGCCATCTGCCTTCGTAGCTTGGAATCCGAACCATGAACTGCACTTGGTTGCCGCAGCCATGTGAGTTGTGGATAATGTTTCCATTTATGTTGTCAAATGTGTACTTGATGTTTGCTCATCCAACAGTTTTGTACACCAATACCCCTATATATACGCAGTAAAAGGTTTTTAGGACGTCTGCATCATGCGCTACAGCTTGTGGAACAGATGAGACAGTCGCCTCTAATGAACGCGGCCTGCTTGTCGGTGTAGGCGCGTCCTCAGTTTGGGGATGGTGTGACGTTTTTCGTTGAAAGTTAACTGTAAACCGAGCCTGTTTGTGCCGTGAATTCTGTTAGGAAATACGAATTTTCCGCCTCAAGAATCTTGCCACTCCTATTTGCTATCATTTATACATCTCCAAGTCCTTCGCTTCACCGGGGCAGACTAGTACTGCCTCTAGAGAGTTTTTAGCCGGAAGCAACTGACTTGAACCGACAAATACTCTCCAGAGTATCTTTTCAATGCTACGGCGCCACAAACTGGAGAAGCGGTCCGACTGGCTGCTATTGGAAGGGTTACCAACCCCCATAGCGATCTTAGCTTCAAATTTATTGCAATTTTCCTCGAGGTTATCTTTAATAAAACTGGTCCGTTGTCTTGTCGGTTGGGCCCGGGAATATTAACTACTGATAAGGACGTTCACCTTTCCAATTACGGTTCATAATTGTTAATTTGCGCCTCGAAACTCAACCTATACTAGCGTGTGCCGTAACCCGTTTGGTGACCGCCCTTATCATGATAGTTAATATTTACAATGGGAATCGACAGAAAGAACAACGGACCTATGGCTCCGTGTGCTTACTTGTAATTGGTACGGCTGCGATCATACATGATCTAGTCGGCCTTGATGATGTCACATATTGTACCTCGTCACGCGGGACGATTCGCGGTAGCAGGCCTGGATAGCTCAACCCATTCTTTTCTCCAGCGATGGACGCCGAATACCAAAGGTCCAAGCACTGCCTTCATGTCTTGTCGGACTGTATCGAGCCAGGTTTTTAGTTGACTTCCACGTTGACACCTCTAAGTTGGCAACGACACTAGATCAAGAGCAGTAAAACTCAGCTCTTGACGCGGGCGATGGAGAACGTGCCCAAACCACTTCAGTCGTCTTTCTTGGATGGCATGAGATATCCTGGTAATATTGTCGCAGCGATTGCGGACTGCCTCGTTTGAGACATAGTTGGTGTACTTCACTCAAAGGATAGTCCTCAGGCAACGATGGTTAATTACCTAGAATCTTCGCCCATCTTCCACGTGCACGGCACAGCTTTAACAACCGTAGAGGAGGACCGACCGTGCGGATGCACGGTACACGCGTATCTTCGTGGTGACAGAGATGTGGTTTCGGGTCCATAGGCACTTACTAAGGATTGAGAAAACCCGGCGATCAGCGTCAATTCGAGAGAATGTCGCCTTTAATCTGCCCACTGGGCAGCATCCTCGTCTCGAGGTATTTGAAACTAATTCTTCCAGTTGACAGCCATTAATCGCGAGGGGTGCCTTCTCCTGGTCATGAATGCAGCTAGAATACAATTTAGTCTTCCCACTGTTTATGAATAAGCTGATCGAAGTAGTGATCTCATTCACACGCGAAACCACAGACTGTAGATCAGCAAAGCTTGTGGCTAGTAGGGGATATCGTCAGCATAGTCTATGTCAGTCAGGCGGCGTCCGGGTGCAAATTCCACACCGTCAGAACCGTGTAGGGCCCTCCCGAGAATTCAGTCATTGGCTTAGTTGAATAAAATGAGCGGCAGAATGTAACCTTGTCGAATACCAGATCGAACATCGAAGGGTTGGGAGAAATTTTTATGTACAAGGACTCGCTCAGTGGTGGAGTTATAGTAGGCCTTGATCAGGGCAATGCTTTTGGCCGGCACACCATCTAGTTCCATTGTTCGCCACAGGGACTCACGATGGACGGAATCGAACGCAGCGGTGAAGTCAATAAAGCAGACGGCCGTCGGCTGCTGGTAGCTCGGTGAAGTTTCTCAATGTTCCTCAACGTGAATATCTCGTCCACGCATCCACAACCAGCTCGAAATCCGGCTTGTTTGGACCTTGTCCTACATTCCTAGAGGCTAAAAACTTCTGAGAAGGACAATAGTGAAGACCACAGCAACGTCTGTGAGGCTTATGCCGCGGTAGTTCTTACGTTGTCTTATCTCCCTTCTTGAAGACAGGCAAGAGGATACCCAAATCCCAGTCATTAGGAACTACTTCATCCCTCCACTCTTGCTCAATCACCTCATGAAGCCAGGGGGCCGCATTGTCGACACAGGCCTTGTAGATTTTTGTGGGAATACCGTCCTCTCCGGGCGACTTGTTGTGCACTCTCTGTATTGCATCGGAAATTTCTCCCTCGGAAGGGGTGTCGCACGAAACTGCATAGACTGGAGAGGAATGCAACTCAGGTGCGGAGGAGAACGAGGGTGTGAGTAGTTGCTTATAAATTTAAGGAGGTTCCATACGTGCTCATTCCAGCCATCGGCCTTGGTCGAGTTGCCAGCACCAAGGCACCAAGTCATTAAGTGTCGAGGGCTTACCAATAACTTAAGGAATAATTTGGTAGAGTTTGCGAGTGTCACCAACGTTTGAAACCTGCTCCATAGAGGTCGCTGTTCCATACCACTATTTCTCCCGGTCATCCCTAGCTGACTCTTGTCATGTTCCCGGAGTTGGCGGAAAGAAGCATCGTTGTGGGACCTGACTCGAGCCGTCAGGGCAGACAACTGCAGGGTTCGTCCACTGATGCAGCCTATGCGGTGCCGCTGGGCGAATCCGAGAATTCTCTAAGCTACCCCATAGATGGATGTCTTCAGTAATGACCATTGGTCCCTGCCTTCTCAGTCGACTCGGATTTTAAAATAGGACCGAATTTCTTTTTTTCAGGATCTTGGCAATGCTGGGTTGCCGGATTTTTGCGACATGAAGGTGTCTCGCACGTGACATTTTGGGTGCAGATTAAGGGTGAATTTTCAGGTATGTGCAAACGAGCACATTGTCAGATCCGTGGGCTCTACCAATTGCTATTGTGAACGCAGTTGCGGAATCTTAAACTAACTAGAATGTAGTTCGTCTGATTCACGGTATGACCATCGTTTGAATATCAAGTCAGCAGGTGTTTGTGGCGGTGCTGGTAGCACGTGTTCGTGAAAAACAGTCGTTTCTGATCAGCAAAATTCAGCATTCTCTTACCATTGTCGTATCGAGAGCCAAGCCCAAACCGGCCAATAAAGTGACTGACTAGTCCCTGGGTGCAGTCCTACCATTTCAGCCCCCCGCAAAAATCAACAGATCACGGCGAGGGAGTCTTTCTACTAACCTCTGCTGCTGCGAGCTGAAGGCCTCTTTATCACGCTGTTGGGCAGCGAATGTTGGTGCGTACATGGAGACGACAAAGATGTTGGTAAAGTGACCCTTCAGTCGCACGTAAAACATTTGATCATTGACTGGTTACCATGCAAGTACTGCACAGTTTACTCGTTCCAAGAGGGCAATAGCCACACCTTGTCTACCAGACGAGTCCCATGGGCCGCTGTGGTACAGGGTAAAGGGAGCGTTGACTCTCGAGATCTTCCTTTCTCATGCAATTAAGTCGGGGATTCAGACTTCAGACAGGCAGCAGACATCCACGTGGTACTAATGAAGACTGTGTGCCGTCAGGCTTTGGGTACCTGGGTCCAGAAAAGTTCGCATATTCCAAAATCCAATACCAACAGTCTGTTCCCGACTGAGTAGTCCAGCTTGTATCTCTTCGCCCACACCACTGGACCAGGTTTGTGGAGCGTGTCGGTTCCCGCGGACGCCGCAGCATGGATCGTAGTTCTGTAATCGAACATTTTTCATGAGGTTTCTTGGAGATTTTCAATAAAGACGGGTCTCCAACAGTCGCTCGGATTGTTTGTTTGAAGTTTTCTCCTGTAGCGCTTTTGCACTAGAATCTAACCACATGACAGCGGTAGCAAGCAAACTTATTTAATGGCGGTTCACGGTCGCCATGTAGCAGTGCCGTCGTAGTGATTTGCGGCATTTTATAAGGCAGTTGGCGTGCCATACCTCAGCCTTCCGCGCCCTGATAGCACTGTCACTGCTGGTTCCGCCTTCGTGGTCTCAGTTATTTCACTGTGCTGTGGGTTGCCGCAGGTTGGCAAACTCATCGATCAGGCGGTCCGTTTATGCGGCCACAGTGCTTCGTACTGCTTTCTTTCTCCTGCTTCCAGTCTCCTGTGTGCTTTTTCCTGCATATTCTGTTTATTTCCTTCCTTCCGGTGGGGCTACCTCTGTCCTCACTGTTTCGGCTCCGGTGTCTGTCGTTCTCCGTCTTTTGCAATGCTGTGCTGCTGTCTGTCTGGTCTCACGTTGCATCTGTCTGGCTGGTCTGTGGGATTCCTGCATTCACTTCTTTGTGTTTCTGGTCCTGTTTGTCTGTCTGTCCTTCTGTGTTTCTGTGTGGTTTCATTTTTGTCTGTTGGCTTTGTGTTTTCATGCTGTGTTCGTTTCCTGTGTCTTGTCTTGTGTCTTTCTTGTGTTTCCTTTTGTGTCTTCCTCCTTGTCCTTGTGTGTTCCGTTGTGTGTTCTTGTTTCCTTTCTATGTGGTCGTCATGCCTTCCTCGTGTGTCCTGCACTGCTGCATTCCTTGCCTCACTCCTGCTCCTCCTCCTGGTGCGTCGTCCTCGCTGCTGGTCCTGCTCCATCGTGCTCCTCCTCCTCCGTCGTCTCCTGCTCCTGCTCATCCTGTCGTGGTCGTCCTCCTTCCTCCTCCTGCTCTCCTCCTCCTCCTCACTCCTCCTCCTCCTCCTCCTCCGCCTCCTCCTCCTCCTCCTCCAGCCTCCTCCTCCGCCTCCTCACGCCTCCTCCGCCTCCTCCGCCTCCGCCTCCTCCGCCTCCGCCTCCGCCTCCTCACCTCCGCGCCTCCTCCGCCTCCCTCCTCCTCCGCCTCCTCCTCCGCCTCCTCCTCCTCCTCCGCCTCCTCCTCCTCCGCCTCCTCCCTCCTCCTCCACCTCCTCCTCTCTCCTCACCTCCTCCTCCCTCCTCCTCCTCTCCGCTCACTCCTCCTCCCTCTCCTCCTCTCCCTCCATCCTCCTCCTCCGCCTCCTCCTTCTCCGCCTCCTCCTCCCTCCGCCTCCTCCCTCCTCCTCCGCCTCCCTCCTCCGCTCTCCTCCCTCCTCCTCCCTCCTCCTCCGCCTCCTCCTCCTCCGCCTCCTCCTCCTCCCCCCTCCTCCTCCTCCTCTTCATCCTCCGCCTCCTCCTCCTCCGCCCTCCTCCTCCTCCACTGCCCTCCATCCTCCTCCGCCTCCTCCTCCTCCTCCTCCAGCCTCCTCCTCCGCCTCCTCCTCCGCCCTCCCTCCTCCCTCATCCATCCTCCCTCCCCTCCCTCCTCCCCTACTCCTTCAACTTACTGAAAATTGATTGTTTCCGCCTCTCTGATTACCGTTTACCCTGAAACTTTTTAAGTAGTTTAAACTCCTAATATCGTGGAAATACAGTAATTTTTTAATTAAAATTTATAGGTAACATGCTCAAAAAATTTCCATTGCCTTAATTTGATAGCATATCACGTCTCGAACTTTTATATTCGAAGACAGTATATTTTTGTCCTAAATATTTTTAAATTCCAAAATACTTTTTCACCTGATTTGCCGTTTTTATTTGCTTTCGAGGTTTACAATGTACAAGTGGTGTATTTCGCACGGAAGGAAAATAACACTCCTCTATGCCATTAGGAAGATACCATATAGGAGCTATAAAATTTGGTAATATGAACCGCAGTGTATGGTTCGTAAGGACAGATCCCAGGCTATTTCAATCGACATTTTAAAGTCTAAAAGTATCTCTTGATTTAAAATTTGCTGCAATCGAAAGATGTCCTTCCTTCTAGCATGGAATTTGAAATGGTCTAACTGTGGTAATAATTGTAGATTCTGCTACATGACCGTCCAATCGGCCTACGGAGTCTCATCATGATCGTGTAATATGCACCACCCCCTTTAAATAAGTGGTACGAACGATTGACATAGAACGCTAATGTGTTTGATGAAACGTTTAGCGCTTACTTGCAAGTTATTTTCTGTTATCTGCGAGAAAAATGTGCCTCCAAACCTTTAATCGGTACCCCTTCTCTGCAATGTCCAACGTTGATGACAAGATCTCATTTTCCTTCCATAGTCTGCTGAAGCGATGCAAAGGGAGGAGGGACTGACGACTGCAAAACGAGCTAAGATAGAGGAGGAAAGTGAACCGCGAAAAGACTTTGCGACCTGGTCCTTCCATTCTGCAAACATGGACCTTTTGCGGGAGCTGCAAACTTCCCTCTCCGACTTCTCGGTTCACTGGGGCGGCACCAAAGCACCACCACTGGCCGGTTCCCTTGCCCGATCAAAGGAGTACGAACTGGCCCGTGTCACAATTCGCCTTACCAAGGTGTGCATGTGTTTTACCTTTCCCACGTCTTTGCCCCCTTTTCTGATGGCAATATAAGCCTCTGATTCTTCTCTCTCGCAGCCCTTGGTAGACCTGTCCTGGCACTCCAGAGGCGACTACCTCCTCAGCCTCTCCATGTCGGTGCTGTCGAGTGGAGTGCGTAGCCGGGCGCCTGATCGCCTCCTTCTTCACCGTCTCTCCCGCATGACCAGCCAAGCGCCATTTGTGACCAGCTCTGTAGAGGATTGGCGAATGGCTGCCTTCCAGCCCAACGGCAAGCCGCAGCTCGTAGTCGCCGGCTCCAAGCAAGCGCATATCCTCGATCTGGTTGGGCAAAAGGAGTTACGTCGTCTTAAACTGGATCTGCCCGGTGATCGACTCCGCTGTATGAGTCTCCATCCCACAGGTATGCATCTCGTCTGTGCCGTCTTCTTACTTTTTTCCGCTTGCGAGTGACACTGGACGGGGGAGGGGATTTAGAGCACTACTTTGGAACAACTGAACCATTTTTGCAGGATTACCGAGTTTTGTTTATCAGCTGTCACGCTAGTCTGTTTGACGAATACACTTCCACAGCATCTAAGAAACAGGACTGTCTCCTGTGATCTGCCCTCAACACCCCATTTGCCTACTGGTGATGTTGCTGTGGATAAACGTACTTATCTTTCTGCGACTGCCAGTTTAGCCTTTCACCTCAATGGACGACGAAATGTTTTTTTTTTCAAAAAATAACATTGTTTTTAACGAAGATCGAAACTTCCTTAGTACAAAAGCTTTAATTTAATTGCTTTTTCAGCTGGTTGAAGCTTGGAACTTTCAAAATTTGCATCTGCTCGTTTCTCAGAGTGAGGTCCTCTGTGTCTTCATTTGCTTTAATGGGTATCGACCATCTGCAATTGTGAATAGATTTCGCATGTGGAAAATAAACGAAACCTAGGGCTCTTTGGTTGCAGCTGTTTTAGAGTAGTCCTATTAGCAGTGTGTAAAAACTACTTGCCATATGAATCCATTCACATTTCTCAAACGTTCCGAGAGAGGTAGCTGAAGTGATTTCAGCACCTTATTCGTTGCTCACCTGTAGTGCGGTGCTGTTACCATCAAAGCAGCCCAAAATCTAACTCGAACAGTTCTGCTAAAGTTCTCGGTTTTCACCTTTCACCATCAGCAGCCTTATAACACTTTTCTCGTCTATTTTCATAGAATGCTGACTCGACTGGAATTTGAGATCAGCGGATTTTTTTTCTGCATTAGGGCAATGCTTTGCCACTCCTGCAGCAGATTCGTGCTCGGACAGATTAATGAGGCAGCGTTTGGCTCATTAGCAACTCCGACTTTAGTGGATGTTAGCTGTTTTGCTTTAGAACTTTTTCTCAAGGTTGCCGTCATGCCTACAGCTGACAGGGGTGTGAAAATCATCAGCTAGTTGTTATTCTTTTCCCCCTCCTTTTCTTTGTTCTCACCTGCTTATAGTCCTTACTTCCTGTTCTATTCCTTCCCTCGTACATCCTCACTCAAGTTTTGGCGATGTAAGGTGACCTAGCTTACCCAATGCCCCGGATTCTTATTACCTCCTTGCAGCACATTACGTATCCAGTTTTCGCATGTTTGGACGGTTGTCTGTGTACTGCTGCCAGTCATTGGCAACAGGCCGTTCCCATCTCTGTCATTTATTTATCATACTAGTGAGTGCCAACCACTGTGGCTGTTGTTGAAATTTGAAGTCGCTGTTTTTTGCTTACTTTAAAGGTGATCACATTATCGCCGGCACCTCAGACAGCCGATTCGTTTGGTTCGACGTGGAACTTGGAAACGTGCCATTTAAAAAGTTAAAGTGAGTCTCCTTTCCTATTTTGCTCTAAATCTTCGCCTCGCCTCTTGCATTCTTAATCGTTCGCAGTCGGCGCTTCACAAACCTTACGATGAACTCTACAGCAGCGCTGATGTTTTAACACCCAGTCCCTTGGCATTAAGAGAAGTCTAGTGCTCAAACCATGAAGCGGTAACAAGCGAATGAAACTAAGTAGCACTTTGCTAATTCTTATTATCCAGTAGTAGAAATTTTGTGGCACTGCTCACTGTTAACTCGCTTTTCAGCTTTTTTTACAGCCTAATTCGTTCTTTATTTATAACTTATTTCTTAAGGCCTTCGTTCTGAATGTCAGTCGCTGATCACTACTGAGAACAATTGCATCGATACCCCCTAAACTACATCTGAAAACGTAATCGTAAACATCGTGATACTCTGAACCCCGTATCCTGCACGTTTTTCCTGTGCGCCATTACCATTAATCGACCCCCCCCCAGATACGGTGGTCATTCTAGCACCAAGTAGGGCAGCTGATCATTCAGCATTAGCGTGTGTGTAGCAACTAGCTGCATATCTGGGGTGAACTGGGATGCTGCTTTAAACCAACCCCCACGTAAATATTCCTTTCAGGTTGAATCACGGTACTATCCATAAGGTGCATGTCCACTCCTGCCGTCCGTTGGTGTCGGTCGCGACGGATGACGGTTCTCTATTCATCATACACGGCAAAGTTACTGAGTAAGTAGTTTTTTTGCTGATCTGTCTCTTATTTGTAGTCGTCCAGCTCAGCTTTCATGAATTCTTTTTAGTAGCAGATCTGCTTTACAGTTGATCTCATAACCACTTTGAAAGTAGTTTCTTACCGCAATCCAATAATGTAGGCCCATAAGCAAACTGACCTAATCAATTGGGATAGTTAAGGAGTCTGAAATCACATATCACATGGATTGCCTCTACCGTTGGTTAGACTAAAACCGTTATACAGTACTGCCTTGCAGTCTGTTGAGTTCAATTTATTTCCAACCAACATGCAGCCACCGTTCCCATATATCAGCAGATAACCCAATGGACGCCTGTTGTCTGCAAGAATCTTTCTAGGATGACTAGAGTTATGCATCAAATCATACAAAACTACAGTAAATGGAGTTAGGGGTGTCAGTTTAGATTCGAATTGCTCGTTAACATTAAAATAAAAAGCATTCAAAAAGTTGTTTGTAGGGTCAAGAAGGGCACGTTATGGCTGTGGGCTGCGCTTAAGCATTCCTCCTGTTCTTGTTCTAACTCGCCAAACTTGATTTTTTGGCTTAGTTTGTGGGTTCCAGAAGCATCTCACCACTTCTGCTTGGTCTCCAAACGCAAGTTTCGCTATTTTTATTCTGGAGCTCGTTTTGTTAAGTTTTATCGCCCATGTTTTAGCTTATTTTTTAGGAACCTGAAACGACAGTACAGCCGTAGCTGGACCCGTGGCCTTGGTTGACTGTTACCTCACTGTCTAATTATCTGCATTCAAAAGCTGTCATTCCTGTCCAACGAATAGGCACTGCAATGCCAGTTTACAGGCATTTTCAAGGTATATAGACAGTGTGAATCGAGCAAGCAGTGAAAAACCTCCGAGTAATGCGTGCATTTTGTTTGGTTTTCGGTAATTGGGGTTATTGAGAAAAACCTGCGGCTCAGGAAATGATAACAGTCCAGCATGGAGCAAGTTGTCACGAGTACAGTGGTAGTTTGCAGTCTCCATCTCTTTTCATGGAATCGTGACCCTGTACCGGATAAGGGTGAACAGTTGCGCACCACCGACTGAAGAATTTACCCACTAAGTGGAAGCTGCTATTTGCACCATTCCCCTCGAAATGATACCAGGCAAAGGCATCAAAGGCTGCAAACTCTGTCACTAGTGAACATGAATTCGGTAGATTTGACACCCAAAACTTATGGATGTTGCTCTGCTTGCAGAAGAGGAGTGATAGTTTGTTTGACCAAAGAATAATTTTTCTGAATTTGTATGTTCCTGAGTAACTCATTACAGGTCGCAATTGCGTTTTTAGAAAAAAATCTGGCAATATTTACCCATGTGCCAGAGGAAGAAGCAAAAAGACCTAAAAGTGACTGTTGCGCCTAGTGGTCTGAGGGTTTATTTGTTCATGCTACATGAAACGATATCATAGCTGTAACTTCACCTGGAGCCTTGTCTTCTTATCCACTGATTACTTTACTCTCTAGTGATCTGCTTTCAAAGCCGATCGTCATTCCTGTCCAACGGATACGCACAGGATATCAGCACGCCTTCTCCACTACTTTTCACACTAAATTGCCTCACGTGTACGCCGGCGGCGAGGATGGAACGGTCAGGCAATTCGTCGCTTGGAATTAAGATATTGGCCCCCCGTTTCTTCCTGGCGGCCCTCCCGCCACATGTACACATTTCTCCATCATGCATCTCTTTGATTACATTTCGGTCTTGACGTCACGCAGGCAGTGCCAATCTGTTCTTTTATTTGGCGTTTGAGTTCTGGTCAGAACGTTGTCGAAACCTGCTTTGGAAAATCAGCCGGCTGTTTGTCTAATCGGTAGCGTTTTGCACTGTCAGTCCATAAGACAGTGCATGCAAATGTTGGGATGATTGGAGCTACTCATTCGCTGTGCCGCTCATTGACTTCTCTCAGATGTGCTATTTAAGCAATTCGAACACGAGGTTTCAGTTAGTGAATGGAAATATAGAGCCCGGAGAATAATATTCCTATCTGTATACCCGTCGTTCGCGCTTATTTTGTTAGTGGATGGCAGATTCGAAGGATTCAGGATGATTTTTCACTGGAAGCATAGAATGCTTAGGCAGTGTGAGGGTGCGTTTAGAAATTTAAGAGCCTAACTCTCCTAGGGATCACCGCAAGCGCACGCTCTGCGGTTGGAAGCCTATCCTGCTTGCTGCAGTGTGCGCGAACGGACACCATTATATTGTCCCCACTCCAGCAGACAGACCGAAACTTCATAGTTTTCTTTTCAATCCTTTGACCTCAGCCAATCTTGTAGCGACATTAGTTAAATGTGTTTTCACAGTTCCCGAAAGTCGTTTTCTTCCCTATTTTTTTCTCCACTTCCGATGGAGGTCGAAACTACCAAAAATTTCACGCCTGATATCTCTGGATGTGGCTTTATTTGCACTGATTACGGTTCGCTGTGCATTTCGGAGGTCACACGAATCAGCCAGATGCTCTTTTGCTAATTGCAGAGTCCGTTGAGGGATTACAAAGGCGGAAATATATGCCCAGATCATCCTCGGTCCATTGTGGTTCAAACCAAGGGAGAAAGTTCATACACCGCATGGACGATGGCCGCCAGGTCCAGCTGATGCGAAAACTCACGGTGTCATCAAGGTGTTCAAATAATTAAGCAGCGAAGACCTCGAGGACCCCAGCATGGGAATTATGGGAGAGTGCAAGACCTCAAACGAGAATAACAAACAAACGAATGTTACTCAAATATAGCTAGTAGTATCATAAATACCTTATTTGCTGACGTCACTCTTGCAGCTTTCAGTTAGTGTTGTAGCTCGCACCATTATATCGATCTAACTTTTCGCTTAAAAACTCCAAGGAGTCCGACATAACAACATCCAGAGGAAGACTATTCCAAGCTTCGACTACTCTTTTGGAGAAGAAGTACTTCCGAGTGTCTAGCCTTACTCCAGTCACACGTAATTTGAGAGGATAACCTCTCAGTCAATATAAAATGTTGTACATTTTAAAATGTTTGAGTCAAAGCATAAGATAACTTGAAATGCGTTTTCACAGCCATAGGCGAAACATTGTGGAAGAAAAGTAGAGCCCGAAAGATTTTAAAAGGCTGGTTTTAAGAAATCATGCTGTGACAGTCGTCTTTTGTCAAATACAATGCAATCAAGCCTTCTTTTAAAATCAATAATGCTTTCAGAGGTAACCATCTCGCTTGGTAACGAGTTCCAAGGTCGAACCACTCGTTGGCTGAAACAAAAACTTTCTGAGGTTCAATCGCGTGCGTTCGCTATTAACCTTGTAAGGATGACCACGCAGATGAGTTGTGCAGGCAAAGTCGAAGAAATCCTCCGATCTCAGGGTGGAATCATGGCCCCCGGATAATCCGGAATGTCCAGAGCAGGCTACACCGTAAGTGCCTGTAGGAAAGAGGAAATAAGTCAAGCTTTTTTTCAATCTGTCTTGGTACGGTAAAGTCTTAAGACCGTCAACCATCTTCGTTGCTCTCCGTTGCACCTGTTCGAGGAGGTCAACATCTTTCTTCATCCACGGTATCCAAGCTGGTACTCCGTAATCTAAATGTGGTCTCACAAAGGCGTCATAGACTTTTCCGAATAGATCAGGGGGAATATTTTAAACGCACGTCTGATCCAATGTAGTGTACATGTTGCCTTCTGGACTGCTTTCTTACAGTGTTCTGAGGGCATCAAATTCACAGTTGTCCACATGCCCAGATCTTTGTATGTTTCGACCTCTTTTAATGCAGTGCCATTAATAAAGGACTGGTGTCTCAGAGATACTTTTTCGACCGGCGCTTAGATGTAGGATCACGCACTTGGATACATTAAACTTAAGAAGCCACTTAGCCGACCAGGCACTTAGTTTGTCGATATTCGATTGTAACCCTTTTTGCGTCATCATCGCAGCTGACTTCAGTCCATATTTTTAATGTCATCCGCAAACATGACAGCTTCACAATCTAGGTCATTGAGACAGTCGTTCACGTAGATTAGGAAGAGTAGGGGGCCCAAAACAGAACCCCTGTGGAACACCACTTTCTACTTTTACCCATTCTGAGCTAGAGTTTCCAACAACAACTCTCTGTACTCTGAAAGACAAGAAACTCTTGATCCAATTGAAAAGTTTTCCTTGAATTCCTACGTTCCAAATCTTCTGCAAAAAGAAGCCCGTGTGGTACACTATCAAAGGCTTTTTTGAAGTCAAAAAAATACAACATCTACTGCATGACCCTTATCTGTGGCCTTTGTCCATTTCTCGTGCGACTGAAGGGCACTCGTGAGACAGGAACGTCCTGGACGGAAGCCGTGTTGGGCATCGCATAGGATTTGGTTGTTTTCCAGATAGCGCATTAAATGCCTCTTGATAATACGCTCCATTATTTTGCACGCTATGCAAGTTAAACTGACAGGGCTGTAATTTTCACAGTCGAGTCGTGAACCTCCTTTATAGATCGGGGCGATGAATGCGCACTTCCATTCTTCCGGGAGTTTGCTTTCTTCAAAGGACTTTTGGAATATGATGGACAGGGGTATACACAGTTCGTTAGCAAGTTCTCTTAGGGCTAATGCAGGAATTCTATCCGGCCCAGGCGACTTGGCTGGTTTTATACGGAGTACTTCGGTTTTAACTACGGTCGGTGAAAAGTCTAGGTCTAGGTCCTCTGTTGTGGATGAGGAGGAGATGGAGGAGTAAGGTAAAGGGGGGTACACATTGGTTGACAAACTGTTTGAATAGCAGCAAAAATTATTAGGCTCTCTAGTGAAGACGGTCTGGAAGAATTTGGAAAGAAGGGATGCTTTAACCTGGTCATCGGTCTCCAGTTTTCCGTCTGCAGACCTAAGGGCAGGTATCATCTCCTGAATTCTCTTTGTAATTCGTATGTAGCCATATAACCTTTTGGGGTGTTCCAACGATTTTTTTGCAGTATGTTTAGCTCAAACTTCCTCCGCAGCTTAGAAGCCTCACATTTACAAACGTTGCGTTGTTGCTTATATTCCCGTAGTGAGCATCGGAGCCGGTTTGTCTGTAACGCCTCCAGAAGCGATTTCTTTTTTTGAAAGAGGCCTGCAAGTTTGAGTTTATCCACTTTGGGCGGTTTGTGGTTGTCTTTTTCCTGAGAGGACAGTTGAGGTAAACAATCCTTTTTCAATAACGAACTCAATGTCGTCCAATCTTTATTGGTTTCACCATGTAGTTCTGTTTCCGAGGATATCTCTGACAGTTGTCTTCTCATAAGTGAGTAGTCCCCCTTCCAAATGTTTCTTACCCAAGTATCGGGTAAATTTGGTTTGGAAAAACAGTGAGTACTCGAAGCACAGCGTAATGTGATCACTTGAACCTATTGGCGGTCGATCCTGTAGGTCTAGCACATTTTCCTCATCTCGGGTAAAAATCAGGTCAAGACAGTTTGATTGTTGTCCTTCTCTCGTCCGTGTTCCGAAGGTGACGTACTGAGAGAGAAGTTTGTCTGTTGCCCATTGTAGTAGTTTGTGGTTGAATTTATCTGGCATTCCCGGCGCAGTCCATGTTTTCCAGTCAAGATCAGGAGCGTTAAAATCCCCAACAATGGGGACAGCTCTCTTCTCGCTGGCTTTGTAGAGTTCCGTTATGAGAATGAGATCCTGATCAGAAGTCTGATAAGGCGAACGGTACACAACCGATATCGTCAGTGGTCTAGAATACTTAGCAGATATAGTAATGCTTAAGACTTCCACATCGCGTAATGGAATATGTATGTCAGCCATTGCGGTCAGCTTGCGAGTGACATAAACTATGACTCCTCCTCCTCGACTTGGTCTATCTCTCCTGAAGTGCTGATATCCCTCTGAGGGATATTTCGGAATCAGTTATTTTTGCAGTAAGCCACGTTTTAGTGAAAGCCATAACGTCTGGTTTTATTTCGTCAACAACGTTTCTTAGGTCGTCCAGCTTGTTGAACAGGCTTTGTACATTTGCGGAGATGACTTTCAATGACCGATTCGTCGGGGAGACCCAGCCTTCATTGTTACAGGTTTTAGCCACAGGAATGACCCATTTATGTGGACTATTTGACCGTCTTTGATTTTCAGCCGTTTCTCTCCTCTGCCAATTCTCTCCATCAATTCTTTCCGAAGTTCCCTCATTTTCAGCCGTTCCCTCAGCTCGTAATCCGGCTGAAAAAACACTTGTTTGTGCGATCCCCGTAAGTTCCTTCTTTTATCTTTATTTTATCCTTTATTTTATTCCTTTATTTTATCTATACTCTGCAACCTGTTCGATGGTAAAATATCAAATTGACCCTCTCAGGATTGCAGACGTCTTGATTCGCTTGTTCCCTTGGTCGCCAGCGAGGCTTTTGACAGACAGAAATGTTATCATAATTTTCTCAGAAAAAATGCTCCCATACACAGACGCCCAGTTGACGTTGCTATGGACTTTTTGCACTCGGGTGGTTTGAGCTACAAAATATTGGAAGCAAAACGCCTCTCTTCGCGTAGTAAACATCCTCCTATATTAGTTAAATTGTTTTCAACAATTGACATGGACTCAATCTTTGCTCAACGAGGTCACACTTCTCGCTATTTGGAAAGGACAAAATGTTTCCTATGTCGAATTTTACACCAATGGAGCGAAGAAATGGGTCCTTCCCACCATCAACCTCTCAACATAATATTCACAAGTCTGGTCGTATTTCCACTTACCTCAATGCACCGGTTAATTCATCTCCTCAGATGTCCACTTCGGTCAGCTGCTGCACTCCACCTTATTCTTCGTTTTCCACACGGCCGATTATTGAAATTTCCGGTGCTTTTAGCCCACCTGTAATGTCTGCAACCCCATCTTAAGCAATTATACTGCCTTAGCTATATAAAGCAATAAAACTGAGAGCTTCCCCTCTTGAACGCAGTTCTCCAGGACTCTCCGTGACATTTCCCGGGCCACAACACATAAACAGCGTACTTCAAATACAAAATCCACTAGCCTCGCGATTTAAAAACAGCTTATTTAACCTTCCACAAACTAGCTCGTTCCATAACCACACGGGTCATCTTATACTCCCCATTATACCACCTAGGGTTAGTCGTAGAAGGATGTAAATCCAATCCAAACCAAAAAGCAAGCTAGTGCAGTTCTAACTAACCGCATGTTGCCTTCTCAAAAACTAACCAAGACTCTTCAACAGGCGAACAACCCTAACCATATTAACCGATAACCACAATAACTTCCAACTTAATTTACCATCTCCACATTTTTTTATAAATAACGATTATCCTAGTTTGGATCCTAGAACTACGCAAGATGACATATTACTTAATGCTAGATCTGTTATAAATAAGATATCCAAACTGAGAGCCTTTGATTTCGAGTTAATGCCCGATGTTTTATGTGTACCTGAATCTTGGACCATCCCTTAATTTCTGACCCTTTGCTTGTCATTGACCAGTAAGATCTCTACCGTCAAGACCGTATTAGAAAGCATGGTGTTGGTTGTCTTCTCTATATTAAAGCTTCATTTAAGCACTTCCTGTTTGATCTAGATGTTACGTCATTCTCTGTTTATTACTGCTTTGCACCCATTATCCTGTCACCCGGCAAAAGGCGATTCTCAGATGTATTAAAAACCCGCCAAATTCATTATCCGATGATGATGCAAAACTTTGTGAAATTTTAAATTGGTTTGGGAGTCCAATTTTAAATTTAAAATAATAGCTGGGGATTTTACTTTTCCTGAAATTGACTGGATTTTAAACATTTTGACCACTCAGATTTCAGACTTTCCTAGATACCATTAATTTTGCTAATTGGTCCCAGCTTGCCCATTCTTCAACGAGAGACAAGCATATATTAGACCTGATTTTCACAGATGACATTGCTCCCCTCTTCGTTGATTTTAAGCAGAGCCTCTTCCACAATGACCATACATTAATTCACTGCGCCTTCCGATTGTCTCATCGAAAAAGGCAAGTGCCGTTCATACCTATCATGCTTTTGACCTCGCAGATATGCGCTTTATTAATAAATCTTGAACTCATTGGACTGGCAGCGCCTCTCCTCCATGTCCGACTCAGCATATATTTGTGACTTCATGCCAGTCGTTTTAAATAACATCCTGAAATTTATGCCAACCAAAATTGTCAAGCCCTACGCTTCGGAATCCACCGTTTCCCACTTTCTTTTGCCATGACTAAAGAAATTGAAGAAGCAGTTAAAAGATCAATATACTAGCTCGTTGTCCGTTCATCTTAAGATTGCAGTGATTTTTGAATAAGCCTCTAGGATTCGTCTTGCACGTTAAAAACAGAGGGAATCTTGTGCACTCTGCGAGCCAAATTCTGTAAAATCTGTTGCCAGTTCGTTATCTGTACATTTAAAGATTGCAGAGATTTTTGAATAAGCCTCTAAGATTCGTTTTGCAATTGAGAGACAGAGGAAATCTTACCCACTCAGTGAGACAAACTCTGCAAAATCTGTTACTCAACTGTTCCGCGGTCGATCCTCCTCTAAACGAGGTTTTGAAATTCCTCCATTGCTAAGTGAAGCTAAGAACTTCATTCTCAAAGACTCTGACAATGCAGAACTGTTTAGTGCGTTCTTCGTAAATCATCTTACGATGGAATCTGAACCGGTGCCGACGTTTCAGGCATCCCCATTCATTGTTATTAGCACCATTGATTTTTCCTAAGCACTAAATCATAAGCAAATGATTCGTCTAAAAAACTCGCACTCATCGGGGACTGACGGTATTCCGAACTCGGTTATTAAAAGAATGACGAGCTTCCACCGATTTCTTAGCCATATATTCTTAGTTCATCTTTTAAAGGGATTCTTTTTCTTTCCTGACTCATGGAGTACATCTATTATTCTTCCTGTCTTTAGGTCAGGATGTCGTTTGGACGTAAATAATTATCGAGGTGTTCAAAAAACCCCGGCTCTAGCAAAACTTCTTGAAAAAATTATTTTTTAATTAATTCTCAACTTTTGCTTAGAAAATAAACTCCTAAGCGACTCGCAATATGGTTTTCTACCTGGACGGTCATGCAAAGTGTGTCACTTAGCTTTTCTTAACCTCGACACTACCCTTCGTAATGAGCAGCAGTCAGTGATTGTGATCTACTTTGACTTGATCAATGCCTTTGACAAGGTACCGAACAGACGTCTTCTGGTGAAACTGGAAGCCGTCGACCTCAGGCCTCCTCTCCTTGACTTCATTGGTTCCTACTTTTCTAACCACAGCCAGAAGGTCTTAGTAGATAATAGCTATCCTACGCCACAGCCGATGATGTGTGGCATTTTTAAAGGCACAATTCGAGGTCCCCTTCTCTTCATTCTGTACATAAACGAAATTTCAGCTTTACTCACAAATTCACAAAATATCGTTTACGCTGACGATCTCAAGTACATTTATTCATTTTCTAAAGACACTGCCAAAAGTTGCGTTGATAAAATCAACACTGATCTTCTTATGCTCTAACGTTGGAGCTGTACTTGGAAGATGGAGTTTTCTTTATCCAAGAGTAGTTTCATGTGCTTTGGCCCCGCTAAGCTTCCTGGACCCCTCGTATTTCAATACAGTACACTTTTAGAACGATCAACCATAAAAGACTAAGGTCTAATTACACGAACAAGCTAGCATTATCGCCTCATGCAGATCGAATTTCTGCAAAGGCTGCACAGATATGTGGTTATATATCACATAATTTCTTCCTTCCGGAAATAAAGTTAAACCTATACCGCATGTTTGTTCTTCCTATCCTAGAATACTGCTGTTCCCTCTTTGGCCTGATGAATGCCTCTGACCGCAGTAAGATTGAAAAAGTTCAGAGGGTTTTTTACTCGAAGACTATTTTCTCTTCCTGGATCCAGCATCTCTTATGCATCTCAGATGCCATTTAGCAAACATTAAATTTCTGTGGGTTAGAAAACTCGAAGCCGGTCTCTGCTTCCTGTTTCACGTTAACTCTAGCCCAAATCTCCCACGAATTAACGCTCTCAGTACGGTCGATCGACCCTATGCCACTCGTAATTCCTGCATGATCATTTCACCACCCCTTAGTTATACAACTAACCATTTTTAGTTTTTTGAATCCAAATATGCTTTCATATGGAATAATCTTCCACTGAAAATAAGGTTGTCATCTACATAAGCTATTATGAAACAAAATTACGCAAACATTAAACTTCGGAAGATATAACGTCCTAAATGTCTGTTTCCTTCCCAAACTCGCAATTTTTGGTTTTAAAAAGGGTCCTTATGGTATTCAAATCAGTTCCCTTGATATTATATGGGTTTCTATAAATGCTTTCATCATCCTCTGCAGAGACCATTTATTTTATTTTAGAATTATTATTTGTTTAGCACTGGCAAGGCACTTTCTAAGCAAACATTAGTAACAAAATAAAGTTATGACAATGTGTGCAGATAAAATGTACAAATACATAACTTCTCCTGCTATGTCAACAGATAGCGATGTTTTAAAATTAATGGTGAACTAGAAAAAATAGGCAGTGAAAACAAAAATCCTACCATAAAAATGGAAGCAGAGTTCAATAGGCCTTCATTTTTAAATAGAAGGTTGGAGAAAAAAACTGCTTAGGAAAAAATGGTCAGGTGGTAGAGTAGGGTAATACGGTTGTAGCATTTCAGAATGAGATAATGAAACGTCGAGGTGATTCGTTCTTGATCACTTAGGCGTATGAAACAAAATCTCACAAAAATGCATCAATGAACTTAAGTCCTCAGCATCTTAGGATCCAGAATCGAATTCTGATGATGGTTAGTATCCAAAGAAACGGTAGCATTTTAGACTGTGGACCACCGAATGTGTACGTCAGAATGACGTCATCGCTTGGATGACTGGTGATATAAGGAGACATCATAGTTCATGGGCGACCCAAAGTAGCGAAAATATAGTTTCAAGAGGTTCACTTAAATTCCCGGTGGTCCTTTCTCCGATTAATGGGGAAACCTCCTGGGAAAAGATGAGGAAAATAAAAGGTTAATAGAATCAGTGTTAAGATAAATGTGCAGTCTTCGCTTGAATGCAGATAGACTAGTTTACGACCTTATTTCAATTGGCAAGTTATTCCAAAGAAAACTATACCTAGAAGCAAAGAAGAGATAGTGTTTACACGTGGAGGATGCAGGGGGGAGGTATAATCAGTGCAGAATTTCTTAGGTTATAAGGAAGACTAACGGGGGTAATGATAGAAAGCTTGGGGAGAGTTGAGCTATTATTTAGTCGGAAGAGGAGACAAGAGCCTGCTTCAAGTCTCCTGACCCAAAGAAATTTTAGCTACATTAGCTGGCATCTTGTTGAGTAGGAAGTAGTTGAAAGAGTCGGAAATAGGAGTTTTTTTGTGAAATGTCTTTGGAAATTTTCAATTTTGAACGGCTAGATTCTTTCATTAAACCGAAGAAAGGACAGCAAAATTCACGAATGGGAAGTACAAACATACGATAAAGTCTTTATTTAATTTCAGGAAGGTAGAAATTATAAGAAATAAAGCCGCAAATCTGAGCAGCTTTGGCCGTAATTCTATCGGCATGAGGCGAAAGATCTAATTTATTGGTGTAGCTTAAGCCCAAGTACTTGATGGAGGAACATTCAATCATAGGGCCACCTTCAAAGATAAGAGGTTGCGGCAGCCTTTCAGGCCGAAAACTCATGTAGCGACACTTAGTATGTGAGAACTCCATTAGCCATGTGGAGCTACAGGCCGAAAGAACGTCTAAGTCTAAATGAATTTGTTCTAGGCACCGTTCGGTCGTAGGGTTAGAGAAGGAATACACGCATTTGAGGTCATCAGCATAAATAAAAAATTGCGAATGTTCAACTATCGATGAAATATCATTTATATACAGTAAGAACAACAAAGGACCTAATACGGTACATTAAAGGACACCACTAACAATCGGGGTAGCACTTGAGTATGAGGACCCTACTAAAACGTTTTGTTTTCGATCATTTAGGTATGATCTAATAAAGTCAGTAAGGGGACTACGAAATCCTATAGCTTCTATTTTAGCTAGAAGTCGTTTATGAGGCACTTTATCGAATGCCTTACTTAGATCAACAAAGATTACTACTACAGATAGATTATCATTATGAAGAGAGGTTATTAGATTTAGTAAAGACATGCGGCAGGATTCACAAGAGCGGTCCGGTAATTTGATTGCTTATGCAAAAATCCGTGATTTGTTTTGCAATTAGTTTTTCGAAGAATTTAGAAAGAGAAGGCATTTTATGAACTACACGATAGTTATAAATGTCAGAGCGGGAACCAGATTTAAAAACTGGTATTATAGTAGAAGTCTTCCAATAATCGGTGATGATACCATTTTCGAGAAATACTGAGAATAACTTGCTTAATAAATGTGGAAAATCACTTAACTGTTTAATAAGTGAGTTCCGAATGTAATCAGCCCCAACTGAATGTGAATATTTTAAGTGAGCTATTTCTTTTTGAATACGTGATAGCAAGAAATTAATGGTTGTTAGAAGTGAATTTTAATTTGAAATCGGTGGAATTTGAGGGTGTTGGGCTCGTTTCTGTGGTAAAGTGGTTGGCAAAAAACGAATTTAACAATTCTGCTTTTCCCAAATCCTCTGTAACGAATTTTATGTTACATTCGAGTATGGGCGGAGTTACATTCAGACGTTTAGCCGATGAGCGAACACGGAAGATATGAGCAACAGATTTGGATTAATTGGCATCACTTAGTGCCTGAGACTCCCTACGCTTATCTCGCGCGAGCCTAAGTTTCGATGCTAAATCAAATATTTATGCAATTTGTAATTAAACTTACAAAGAGCTTTTAGATGGATCTTTAAGTTGCTTTCGTAATTTTTTAAGTCTTTTTTGGAGAAAATGTGGAACAATAAAAGAAGCTGCATTTGAATTAAAAATCTTAAACGGGATAAAAGCCTGGAGTTTGTCTGTAAGACTCTGCAAAAGCTCACGGCAAAATTTTGGATCGTTGATTGAAAATATGCTTTTCCAATCTAATTTCCTTACGAAATGATTTATTAATTCATGGTTTGTGTTAGCAAAGCCAAGATTATTGCATTTAACCTCAGGCTTCGTAAGAAGGGGACCGGAAAACAACAGGCGCGATCACTTGTGAATAGATCACGATGGAAATTCATAAAGAGAGGGTGGACATCATTTGTACAAATTTAATCTAAATTAAAGTCGCTTACGATTATTTTGACATCAAATTTACTCTCTGCACTTTTTACATAGTTCACAGAGCTCGCTTTCATCGCCAGAATAACATAGAGGATTATAGACACAGCCAATTACCGCTTTTTTATTGTGCGGGAGGATGACTGAAGCAAAGCATACATTTCCAGAATAGGACGTAATGCTTAGCTGAAAAGGGAAATGTACAAAGGATGACTTAATATAAAGGAGGCAACCACCGACACGTTTTTCATCACGGTCTTGTCGATAAAAATTTAAATTATCTAAATCAAGCGTCGAGTCAGATAAAAGAGAGTGAGCCCAGGGTTCAGCGATGCACAGCACATCTGGATCAAGCTCAAAGGCTACTGTTCTAAGCTCAGCCATCTGATTTACAACTGATCTCGCATTGAGTTTAACTATGCTGAGCGTATTCCTGTGCTGCAGGTTGCGCTAATCAGTGTTTATTAAAAAGGGAAGTTTGGTGGTGGAGAAGAAAACTGGAAAGAAGAAACGAAAGGTGGGAAGCAAAATTGTTCTGGTCTACAATTTGTCAAAATGTTACTGTTAAAAGAACTGAGATTATTGTACAACGGCATATTTGGATGAGAACTATAGAAGAGAAGGGTATATTGTGGCGTGGGAAAGATAGGGGGTGGCATAGAAATGAGATTTTCAGGGAAGTAAGCATAAATTGACAGAAAACATGCATTTAAAAAAAGGAAGAAATGATTTCTAAAAACTTGTTACATAATAAGAATGGTTAATAATTTGGGGATTTCGGACACTTATTGGGTTGGGAAAGATGCTAACGTTAGCTTTCGCATCTTTTGTAGATGCTGAGGTGTTATTAGGTTTCCCATCGGTAATGACGTTACTGATTTTAATGCCTGGCTTAGCCAATGATTCAGATTTACTAGGAGTTTTCTTAGGTTTATAAGATTTGGCAGCTATAGCAGGCGTGTTTTGGTTGGGATGAGAAAGAAGTGGCGTTGACACGATTTCACTCGAACCAGGAACAAGGTTAACGGGTGAAGAGTCAGCTGGAATCGAAATTCCTGTTGATCTGGAGGGCCGTGGGCTTGCATTATCAAGAGGGCAAACCTCTGAGTTCACTTTTGGTATTGAAAGTGTAGACCAAGGTTTCTCGATTTGCTAATGAGGGTGAAATGCTACCTGGGTTTCGTTTCCTAAAATAATTTTAGAGGCCTTGGGGATGTTCTCAGATCATGGCTGGGGTTTGCTTTGGCTAGTTGGAAAGCTTTATGTACGGTGGAAATTTCCCATCTTTTTCAGCAGTGCACTGGCATATTCATGAAGAAGATTTAGATCGTGTGTCACCCGTTCCTTAGGAATGCAGGACGTGGATTCTGAGACATCCCGTGTTACGATATTTTGCTTACGATTTATGGGCGAAGTCCTTGTTTGCCCGCCTACGCTGGGGTGGGAGTTTACAGTGGGGCGTAACGCTTCAATGCTGGCACTTCAACATGAGCGTGCTTTTCATCCGATGCTGGGGTTCTGGGACTGACATATTCGTCTTCCGAAACTCGTTTTTTTTATTTTCTGGAATCCCTGGCAGTTGCCCTCTTTCCATACTTAAGATAGTTTGACGGCTACTCCAAGCTCCGTAGATGAAATGTCATCTTTCTTTTTGGATGTTATGGTTGCAGAAGCTGTGCATGCGTATGTGCGTTTGTCTTTCTCATGTTCTATCGTTAGGGACTGCTTCTGTTATGGTAAAATGCGAAGAAGTTTCTTCAACTTCTCTATCTCCATCTTCAATCCATGCATATCCTTTTTAATCTCAAAAAAACATTTTTAAGATGTTAAAAGCATGTCACATACGCTTCATCCTCATAATTGACATCCAAAAAACTAATAACACTCTTGGCCCGTTTGGCGGGAGGTGACTTTAAGGAACAATGATCGGAAATTAAGTCATTTGTGTTATGACTATTGTTTTTTCCATCATTTAAATTTAAATGGGGTTATAGTTCAGTGGTATCAACTTCTTTTCAATTCAATTCAATTTATTGAGAGTACTCTATTTGTAACGTACAAGTAATTGCGGTATAAAAAGAAACCGAGTGGGTTGCAACAATTCAAAGGCGATCATAAAATAAGACTTCACTGAATTTGCTGCCACAACCCATCTCCGAGGTCACCCATTGAAACTGTGCACCCAGCAGGTTAGGATGGAAGTGCGCAAGTTCTCCTTCTCTGTCAAAGCGGTTAAACCATGGACGGACGAAGAAGGCTTGCCTCTTTTGTGAAGACTGAGCTGTAGAACGCGGCTTTTTCCCTGTTTTCAGAAATGTCGACGCCCACGGCAGTCTTAATCAGCGGTATTTGATACCTATTCCTTGTACATCTGCGGAAGTAACTGTAGATTACATTAGGATTCTGCGTTGCCTTCACGAATTCTGTTCGCGTTTTAAGGATAATGCTTCTCAGTGTGTTTCTCTATGTTTTATGCTTATTAAAATATGCGACTTGATTAGACTCGCAATATTTTCTCCACATTTTTTGCTTCCTGTTTATTTCCCTTTTTAAGTTGCTGTCTAGCCACCCAGGATGCTTGCTGTGATGGACACCCTTTAGTGGGCAGTGCTTTTCCATAAGTTACAGAAGAACATTCCCGCAGGACCCCCAATCGTCGTTAACGGTGCTCGAAAACATTGAGGTCCAGTTGATATCTGTTAAATCTGCGCGCATCTGAGGAAAGTATCCTCGCAAAAAGTTACGCCGTTTTTTTCTCTACAGCAGGCGCAACGGAGAAAACTGAGTAGTCCCACATGAGCACCACTTGATCACTTCGACCGAGCGAAGGCATTGAAATAATTTTTGTCAATGCTGCCAGATGTTTTCGTAAAATCCAGGTCGAGACAGTTAGCCCTTTGTCCTTCACATGTTCTGGTGGGGAAAAGGACATGTTGTGTGAGGTCTTTTGCAGAAAAACATACTCAAAAGTCGATTTCGGTCATGATGATTGAACAGTGCTCCAGTTAATTTGTGGTGCGTTGAAGTCACCCATAACCTTGACATTAGGTCGACTGGATAAATTTGTCGGTGGAGGCACAATAGCCGGGTCCCAGAATAAATGCAATTGGTTTTGCTACTTAAAAGCGTACAGTAGGTTGTCTTGTACATATAAAGATCACTAGATTTATTGTGGGACTGCTGTTAAATATTCTGTCTAGTTTTTCAGTTTGGCATTCGTTGCCCTATATTCTGCTTGTTACGTATTCGTTGGAAAGAAGGTTCCCTTTGCATTAGGCCGTCTTGTGTGCAGCAGGGCATGGTTTGGAGGTAGGACACGTGCTGATGTTTCGGTAGGGGTGTCATGCAGTCGTGCCTTTGGTGGCATTTGGTTTGGCTTTTGTGCCGGTGTTGTGGTTTGGGGGATGGGCATGGATTGGGGGAAAGTTGGTGCAGCGGTTGTTTTGGATTCCGATATGTTTGTTGGTATTCTGTGCCCTATATTCTGCTAGTAGCGCGTCCGTTGGAAAGGGGGTTCCCTTCGCATTATGTGCTGCAGGGCATGGATTGGGGGAGGGATAGGTGCAACTGTTTCGGTAGGGGTGTCATGCAGTCGTGCATTTGGCGGCATTTGGTTTGGCTCTTGTGCCGATGTTGTTGTGTGGGGCATGGGCATGGATTGGGGGGAGGTTTGTGCAGCTGTTATTTTGGATTCCGGTGCGTACGTGTGGTCTGCTCGGTAGGCCATTTCTCCGTATTAGAAAGCCTACGTGGGCTTCCTCGGTTATGAAATTTCGGCTTGTATGC